>CAKNXH010059960.1:38583-61442 GCA_932178445.1 Andricus quercusramuli | reverse complement strand
TTGAGTGGTGGAGAATGAGAAATTCCAGTAGATCTTACACTGATCATTCTCCACGACTGACTCGAGTTCCCCCTGGGCGTATGGCAAGACGGGCAATAGATCAACACCATAGAAATGCCTAAGATGGTAATATATCACTTTTAGAGCTGCATTGTGTCTCTCTATGTACGCGCAGCGTGCATATTTAGAGCATCCACTGAGAACATGTCCAAGTGTTTCGGGCTCTAGCTTGCACGCTCGGCAGTTGGTATCGCGTACAGGTATATTCAGTATGCGCTCGCGGTAAACTAAGGTGTCTATGACGCCGTCTTGACAGGCAAAAAGAAATCCCTCGGTCTCCGATCTCAATCCAGCAGACTTGAGAAACATGTTGGTCAGACCCATCGAGAGGTCTTCTCTACGTAGGATGCCGTAGAACTTACCATGGAGGGGTTTCTCAGCATGTTCTCTTAGTAGAAGCGTATGTTCTGCTTCCTTTATACGACTTTTGAGCACCAGAGGTGTTAGTGATTCTAGGCCATGTGTAATGTCGCTGGAATCAAATGGGAGGTCAAGCTCCTCTGCGGCCCTAACTGCTGCATGGTATAGAAACACCGCAGCATTGGCGACTTCATGTTGATGTACGAGTCGCATAAGGGAATCCGTGCTTTTTAGAACTGAACCGGCTGTAGCCAGAACCGTTCTTCGATGAAGACACTCTAAGCTGAGCAATCCTCTACCTCCTTTATCGCGAGGGAGATATATTCGAGGTACGGAAGATCTAGGATGAAGACTTCGTTGAATTGTCATCATCTTGCGTGTGCTTCGATCAAGTTGTTTTAACTCATCGACGTTCCATTTTACTGCACCAAACGTGTAGAGCAGTATAGGAACGGCCAGCATATTGGGCGCCTGGATCTTATTCTTTCCAGATAATTCGGAAGCCCAAATTTTTCTGAGAATTTGGCGATACCTTTTTCCAAGGGCCGTTTTCAAGTTATGCACATTTTGGGTTTCCGCTTGCGGTATTCCAAGATATGTATATGTTTCTCCAATACCAAGATGTTGAATGGTATTTCCGAATATGAGTTGAACATCCTCATCGTCACTGGATGATGTAGTTTCTAGTCTTCCTTGGTGTAGGTGGACGCAGGCACACTTTTCCAGTCCGAAGCTCATGCCAATCGCTTTAGAATACCTATTTACCGCATCTGCAAGGATGTTAAGGTCCTTTTTTGAGGAAGCAAAGAGTTTAAGGTCGTCCATGTATAAAAGGTGGTTGACCTTATATTCTCTTCTGCTCGGCGGGCCACATAGGTATCCAGAGCTTTTGCCTCGGAGCACAATAGATAGAGGCAAGAGGGAAATGCAGAAAAGTATCGGACTTAGAGAGTCTCCTTGAAAGACCCCCCTCTTATATGTGACAAAGCTTGTAGTCACTTGTCTTTTGTCAGATGTTATGACAAATCTTGTCCGCCACAAGAGCATAAGCTCTTCTATGCATCTCACTATTTTTGGATGCACCTCCATGCACTCAAGGAGCTTGATAAGAAGCTCATGGTTCGTGTTATCGAATGCCTTACGGTAATCAATCCAAGCCATGGACAGATTGCGTCGATACCTGATCGAGTCCTGGGTAATACACCTGTCTATTAACAGGTTCTCCCTGCAACCTGACAGCCCTCTCTTGCATCCACGTTGTTCGACTATTGCACTCCATACCGGCTCGATAGATGTCAATATCCTCTCTTTGAGGTTGCCAGTGAATAGCTTGTAGCTGGTGTTTCAACAAGCTATGGGCCTGTAGTTCTTTGGACATGACAAATCTCTGGCCTTAGGGATCAATACCGTGCGTCCTTCCACTAGCCACTGCGGGACGGGTTGTTCTCCGTTTAAGAAAGTAGTAAATATACGAGCTAGATGTTGGTGCGTAGAATTAAACTTCTTCCACCAAAAGTTGTTGATTTTATCTGGCCCTGGCGCCGAAAAGTTCTTAGTTCTAGCGATAACTTTCTTCACTTCTTCAGCAGTAATTAGTGGACACTCTTCCTCTGGATCTTGTAACCTTTGCCTTTGGCAAAAGTTACGAAAGAGTGATATATCGGAAGCGTCTTCATTTAGCTGATAAGTATCTCCATATACTTGCTCCCAGAAGATTTGAATCTCTCCTCTACTAGGCGGATTTTTAACTACACATGACGCTTTATTGAACAGACGGGAAGGATTAGTAGAAAAGGTGGAATTTTCCTGAATCCACTTAACTCGCCGTTCAAGGCGCTGTTTCGCTGTTGAAAGAGATCTTACTTTTTGCGTCCAGTGCTGCTTGATGGTCGACAGTTTACACTTCTCCAGCGTGTGATTTGCTTTCCTCAAGTTTCGAGCAAGTGCCCTAACTTTTGGATTGAACTTTTTATTTGCTGTTATGTAGCTAATCACGCACTGAACATTTGATGCATGCCGTCTCGCCGTTTCAATTTTGAACTGAGGCTGTGCAATACGCTCGCGTGTCTTACTCAGACGTACCGAAGTTTCGTTACTTCTATCGTCGCTAAGCAGGGAGGCCGCCTTCTCGTAAACTACACAGTTCAGATTCCAGAGATTAACATCTTCGGGGAGCAAATCGCGGAGAGTAGTATTAGCTTCAGCTAATTTGTCCATCCTGAGGAAGACTTTTTGGTGGATAGATCTCCTAATTCTCATGTTGACATTATCGGCTATCTGCAAAGGTGGTCTCGCTGGAACGGGTGGAATGTTCGCTGGAGGATGTTGCTCCTCTTCCTGTTGATAAACAGCTTCATATCCGTTTTTTTGCAAGAAGGATACCTGATCTCTCAAATACTGAGGCGTTTTATGAGCATATTCCGGGTGCATATTGCCCCAACGGTCATGCAACCCCTTCATGAATCCTCTCCGCGCCGGTGAGCTTCTTTGCCAACAGGTAAGAAGGTCACTCCTGAGTTGGTCCGACCATTTAAATCGATGTTCTCGCGTTTGTCCGTGGTCATTGCCTGGTCGTCGCCTCGGTTCGTTCCTATTGCCACTCCCAACTGAACCATGGCCTCCATCCGAGAGAGGCCTATTGTGGGTGGCACTGCGCGATACTTGTGTCGTAACCGCATAATTCGTTGCACTGGGGAGTTAGCCCAAAGCAACGCGGTTGACTGCAAGAGCAGGAGCTCTCGGGCAATTTCCCTTTCGGTTTAGGCGTGACTCCCTCGATTGGAAAATAGTGGTGTTGTGAAGGAGGTATAGATTTTTTTAATTGATCTACGATTTTCATGTTATTTATTTAAAAAACACGTTCGTTCCGCAACACTGCTCCGACCCAGGTTGTTGATCAATCTCTCTAGCTATCACCCCAAGTGAAGAGCTTCACAAGGTTTTTATGTGAGGTTCCCCACTCTGGTCCATTAGTATCCAAGGTCTTTTTTTTCAGGCGTCATTTACTGTACTCACATTATTTTTATAAATTATTTGTCGCGACACTTTTATTCCTTCACGTCCATGCATTTTTTCGTGCAAGATCTTCTGTTTCTATGGCTTCTTATGTCTTTTCGGATGAAGGTATCTTTCACAAATTCTAACCATCCTTTCTGCATTCTGCCTCTGGGAATACTGCCATTTACTTTACCTTCATACACTTGTTTCGTTAGACATTCAACTTTCATTCTTTCAACATGTCCGAACCATCTTAACTGATTTATTTCCCATGTGCCAACTATTGTCTCTTTTGCACCACATTGTTTGAGGATTATTTCGTTTCTCACTAGTACGGTTCTGTCGCCTGTACGTGACGTGTTGTGTGTCGCTCTGTACTTTTCTAATAATTTTCCACAGTTTTCGTTGTGTGAGTGACCGGATAATCAGCATACGTCTTGTGACTCATTCAGTGTTTGCTGTCTTAGTTGTTTTTCTGACGTTTTCTGTCAGATAAAATACTTTATGTGAGTCGATAGGAAGAGGAACAGCTGACTGATTTGCATGCAAGTGTGGTGTACTTGTGCATATTGGCTGCTTGAATCGGTCAACAAATGATGTGGAGAAAATTAAGAAGAATTTGAAGACCTGATGTTGCATAAAGTGCACTGCCAATTTGATTGGGGAATAACTCTAAGCGCTCTCAATCTCCTAATTCAGTATCATTGGAATCAGTTTACAGTGAAGCAAACCACCGAGGGACGTTCCCAGATACATTAGGGCCCGAGGTACAAGCAGCTATCTCCAATGCAATAGTTAAGGTACATGAAACTGGACTTGCTAGGATCACAGCTGTGATTGATTCGTTCGAGGCGAAGCAAACGGCTTTTAATAATACCCTTGATCACGCTATTACAGAAATGCAGCAGGATTTTATGAAAAATACCAAGCGTATCATCAATATCGAGGAGACTACCTCTAGCAACGCAACCGATATTATTAAACTCAAAACAACAACTTAATTAATTGAGGTTAAAAGTCACGATTTGGCGTCACTGGCTGAAACCTTGACTCAAAGATGCAACTTCCTTGAAAAAGAGGCTCTTAATACCACGATCGAGATACATGGACTACCGGTCAAACCATCTGAAGATTTGGCCGCTATTATGTGTCAAAACGCTACTACCCTGGATGTACCACTCGGAAAAGATGGTATATCATTGATTTATAGGCTCAGCTCTAATATTAAAAACGCTGTCTCCTCCCCATTACCACCTATAGTAATGGTGAAAATTAATCTGAAATCTACCTGTTTTTTGCTAATTGTTTTTCATCACGTTAAGATTTCATAATATTTCATAGAAAGGACCCCGCACCAAATGTACAGTGAATGGCTTTTTGTGAAAAATTCAAAATCTAATTTTTTTTGTATCTTCGAACCTGCAAAGCAATAACCCGAAAGAAAAAAGTAAAAAAAAAAATGGACGTTTTTAAAAAAAAGTTGTCAAAGTTTCAATTTTTACATGTATTTTAATAGAAAACTGCTTATTTTAGTGAAAAGTTTTTTTTCTTCTAAACTCTTTGTTATATTTTGCAAAAAGTTGCACATTTTGACTAGCAGTCGTACCGAAACAAAACGTTCATATCTAAATCTAAGACCTAGAAAGATTGACGGTTTTTTTGGTATACAGCATGTTATGGGGGTGTTTTCATATTTTAAACATCCAAGTGTGGAAATCATAATTTCTTAGTAACTGAAGTCACAGGAGATTTTTTATTTAACTGCTAGGGTAAAAAATCAATTCAAGTAAGTAAAGGAAACGTGAATAGCACGGATATTATATATGTGCATTTACTTCAAGGGTTGTTTTATCATCCCTTGAATACTTAATCCGGAATATCGACATTTCTCAATGACTAAAATCACAAAAAGTTTTCTGATTAATCTATGAGGATGGGAATCATATAAAAGTAAGTAGGAAGGTGTAGAACGACAAGGATGTCTTTGAATTTTTCTAGAGGGTTGTTCAATCATCCTTTACTTAGAGAAGCAGAGAAATTACATTTTCGTTAGGAATAAATCACCGAAGATCAGGCCTATAATATCAATATAAAACATACATATAGGAGGTGTCCTCTAGGAGGAGTTGCATTATAATTTATTTTCAGGGTAGTTTGATCATGCCTTAATTATTGAAACAAAGAAATCAATATCTTATACGGGATAACCATCCCCAGATTTTTGTATTAACATTTTATTGATCAACAAAATCACTTTAAAACATACATAGGAAGCGTGTTTGAACAGGATTTGCATTAGAATTTATTGACACGGTCATCTAATCATCCCCTAATTATTGAACCAAGGAAATCGATATTTTAAACGGGATAAAGCACCAAAGATTTTTTTATTAATACATTGATCAACAAAATCACTTTAAAATATATACAGGTAGCGTTTTTTTTAGCAGGATTTGCATTATAATTTGTTTTCAGGGTCATCTAATCATCCCATAATCATCGAAACAAGGAAATGGATATTTTAAATGTTGAATAAATAAAATATATGATATAATAATAATAATATAATATAATTTTATATGATATATATAATAATAATAAATAAAAAATCTCCAGTGACTTTAGTTACTGAAAAATGATGTTTTCCATACTTGGATGTTTAAAGTATGAAAACACCCCCATAAAATGCTGTATACTCAAAAAACCGTCAATCTTTATAGATCTTAGATATGAACGTTTTGTTTCGGTAAGATAGATAGTCAAAATGTGAAACCTTTAGCAAAATCTAACAAAAAGTTTGGGAGAAAAAAAAACTTTTCACTAAAATAAGCATTTTTCTATTAAAATACATGCAAAAATTGAAACTTTGACAATTTTTCACAAAAAGCCATTCACTGTACATTTGGTGCGGGGTCCTTTAAAGATCTCACATAGATTTTTACATACTTCAAAAGATTTCAAGAAATTCACAAAGATTTCAAATCATTTAAAAGATTGCACAAACATTTCTAATATTTTAATTTTTTCAAATCAATAGAACAGATTTCAGAAAGATTTCACAGATATTTGAAATAATTCATAAAGTTTTAAAAATATTTCTTAACATTTCACAAACATTTCGAATACTTTGCTAAAATTTTAAAAGATTCCAAAAGGTTCCACAGAAATTTCAAGATCTCACATAGATTTTTACATACTTTGAAAGATTTCAAGAAATTCACAAAGATTTCAAATAATTTAAAAGATTACGGAAAATTTTCAAATACTTTAATTTTTTCAAAACAATAGAACAGATTTCCGAAAGATGTCACAAATATTTGAAAGAATTCATACAGTTTTTACAATATTTCTTAACATTTCACAAAAATTTCGAATATTCTGCTAAAATTTTAAAAGATTCCAAAAGATTTCACAGAAATTTCCAGATCTCACATAGATTTCTACGAAATATACCTATCTTTTCATATTTCTCTTTCATGTATTTTGTTGTTATAATTGGCAAAATGAATGTGTAATAAGAACAAAATTACATACTAATAGAGTGAAGTTACATCTTTGAAACAATCGAAACCTAGTCTTGTTTGATATAAAATTAGTCAGTAATGAACAAACAAGTATCATATGTAATCAGCTTTCGACTTTAGCTATTCATTGAAGAACGCTAATTACCATTAGCGCATCAGAGTGTGCTGTCCGCTCTGCTAGCGCACATCTGTCGCATTTCTCGGAAAAACCGAGGCGAGAAACGAGTAAGGACGCCACGACACGAGGAAGAATGAGACGAGAAATACCGACACAGCAGGTATATCTCGTGTTGCACCGTCTTGTTTCTCGGGATTTCTCGCTCGGCGGCAACACTAAGTACAAACCAAACTTAGGGATGAATCAAACAAATACAATTATAACTCCATAAAAAATAGAAATAAAAATGAAAATATCTGGTATCTACTCAGGCGTTTTATCTCATACCTCCTAAACCTGAATCTACTATTAATCATTTCCCCCCTAATGAACTTTCAATGGTATCTCTCACTCTGTCCCCATCATCCCCTATGAGGCCCTCTACTCTCACTGCTTTTTATTTTCCCAATATAACTCCTGAAGCTCTCTTGGAAACGGTCTTGGCAATTCAGTCTAACGCTGAAGGTACAGATGGCATATCAATTAAGATGATTCACCTTGCACTTCCAGTAATTTTCCCTATCCTACTTTATATTTACAACACATTGCTCCAGGTGGGTATATTTCCCGATTGTTGGAAAAATGCAATAATTTTCCCTGTCGCCAAAGTACGAAACCCATCCTCTCCAAAAGACTATCGTCCAATCTCAATTCTTTGTGCCATTTCTAAACCTCTTGAACTGATGTTCCATTAGAAATTGATTACATACCTCCATACAAATAAACTAATAGATCCAATGCAATCGGGCTTCCGGGCTAGGCACAGCACAGAAACAGCAACTATCAAAACAACAGTCGATTTTAAAATTGCTATAGATGAAAAGAAGATCACAATAGTGGTATTATTTGACTTTTCTAAAGCATTTGATATGGTCAACCACGAGCTTCTCTTATATAAAATGAAATCGTTCAAATTGTATAAATCGGCCATATTATGGTTTACATCGTATCCAGGGCCGCATTTAGTACAGGGGCCAGCGGGGCCATGGCCCCAGGGCCTCCACCAATTAGGGGCCCCCACCAATGCGGAGACAATTGAAAATTTTCGATGCACACGCTTCTCAATCGGCCCCTACTTCGATGGCCTTTTTTTTTTTTTTTTTTTTTTTTTTGAGAAGCCAATCCCTGGTCATCGCCTAAGGGCCCCCACATTCTAACCAGCCCTGGGGCCCCCATAACCCTAAATTCGGCCCTGATCGTATCTATCCAATCGATTCCAACAAGTGAGAAATAGGAAAGGCGAATTGTCAGATTGGTCTGTGTTTGTGAGCGGGGTACCTCAGGGCTCTACCTTGGCACTCCTACTTTTTAATATCTACACCTCTGACTTGGGCAGCGAGCTAAAACATTGCAAATGTCATAAATATGCTGACGATTTCAAACTTTATCTTTCTGGTCCAATTTCCAATATAATAAGGATGCTTTAGCAAGTGCAGGAGGATATTGATTGCGTAGAGCGTTGGGCACAAAGCAATTAATGACCTGGAAATTAAATTTTTAGAGTTGGCTGGGGACTTGGGTGACATGCTTAACCTGCTTAACCTGCATGCTTTCCTGGGAAGCGCACGTAGTAAACATTTCAGCGAAGACCTTTAGCAACTTAAAAGAAATAAGGAAAAACTGCCAACACCTAGAAGGTTACTCCTAGTTAAGAGCTTAATTCTTCCATTTTTCGACTATGGGTGATTCGCTTACGAAGATATATCGTTCAAACTAAACTATAAATTAGAGCGTGCACTGAATGCTTGCATTCGGTTCATTTATAATATATACCAAAATATGAACATATAACACCATACAGGCAGCGCGCAGGGCTTCTGAATGTTGCCAATAGGAGATAATTTTTTATGGGCAATCTTCTGTATAATATTATCCATAATCAAGCACCTAAGTATCTTTCGGACTTTTTCAAATCCAGCGACAACAAACAATCTAATAAGCGAAAACTTCGTGAAAGAAAAACGGTACCACGTCATAGTACCTGTAAGCTGCAGAGATCCTTCATCGTGAGGGGAGCGTGACTGTGGAACAAGCTACCCTTATCGATAAGGAATGCGCCGACAAGCTTTCATTCCAAACAATCTTTTTACGAATATCTCTTTCATATGGATAACCCTATCCTCGAAATCACTCATTGGTAGCTTACACTACATTATATTATTTAGCCATATAGATTCCTAAGTATGCAAACTTATAATTCCAATCTACATTACTATTGTTACTTTCAACTCTTTATTTTATTTATTTATTATTTTGTCTGTTACTTATGTTCGATTGTTTGCATTATTTTATTATATTTCATATTGTTTTGAATTGTTCATAAACTAGAAGTTACATATTTGGACTACGAATCAACTTAATAATTTGTGATTATCTGCCATACGTATTATGTTACTAATCTACCATATCAGATATATTACATTCATTAGACCAGTGACTGTACATTTAGTGTGATACTGTATTATCTGTTCCTTAGAGGGCTATTTAGCCCCATTGACTTCAGAAATAAATACAAAATACAAATACTTTGCCCATCAGTGTTTTTCCGCAAATTGTGCGCAGAGGTTTCATGCCAATCGCGTTAATTTAACTCTTATCCTTTCCTTGACAGATCCATGTCTCGCTATCGTATAGCACAGTTGGTACAAATATAGAATTACACAAGAACTCCAATATAAGGCCAGTTTCGGGGGTTGCCTCGCAGTGGCCGTGGCACTAAAATGGACGTTGGAAACGTAAACAGTCAGCGCCGTATAAACCACTTCTGCTGGATTTTTCTCCCGCTTTTGTCGCTCCCGCGCACTGCTCTGCTGTGATCTGTCTTAAGCTAAATACATGATCCGTACATGATCCTCCTGGCACAAATCCACTTTGGACTTCCCATATCTTACCTTCTGTTATTTTCTTTACCCTGCGGATAAGTATTTTTGAGTACATTTTACTTACGGTACTTGATAACCCGATACCTCTGTAATTATCGCAGTTGCTTTTATCTCCCTTCCTTTTGTATATTTGTACGATAATCGCTTTTCTCCACTCGTCTGGGACTTTCTTCATGTCGTTACATAAATCTATCAATTTCATCAAATACATCTCTGACTTCAGTGACACAGACT
Organism: Andricus quercusramuli; assembly: GCA_932178445.1. Taxonomy (NCBI): domain Eukaryota; kingdom Metazoa; phylum Arthropoda; class Insecta; order Hymenoptera; family Cynipidae; genus Andricus; species Andricus quercusramuli. The sequence goes on along the minus strand of CAKNXH010059960.1, from coordinate 51,228 downwards.
TTCTCAATTGGGTTTTCTTATGTATTATGTTCTATGTCACAGTTTTGTTCTTCTATAACTTCACCTGCCAATAATTCTTCAAAAGAGTCTTTCAAAGCGTCTACTATCCCGTCTGTATCATATAGCATTTCACCTTTGCTGTTTCTAATGCTAACAAACTCAGCACTTTTACTTCCAATATATATATATATATATATATATATATATATATATATATATATATTCTTTGAAAATGAGAATTGTAAATGCTTTATGCACTGACCACATTCGAACTTTCGGGGCCGTAAGCCCCTAAGGGATAAAGGTGAGTGTGGGACTCGTCCTAAAAAACGGCTATACCCACTAACGAAATACTTTGTACCTACCAACCCATGTTCCCGGAACCGCTTTCGCATTACTTCAGGAACATGGGAAGAAGGCCATTTCGCCGTGCCTCGGCGCTCGTCTGTTTTTGCCAACTTGGACTTCTTCTCTACTTTTTCTCAGGACAGCCCAGCCATGAGGTGCGCATCGTCCTCAATAGCGCACCAATGGTGCGCAACGGGCTCATCGGCTTTCGGCATCATGGCTAGGTGTAAATGGAAGCTGCTGACTCACCTTGGTTCTTGCTCCCTCTACTTTTATTGAGTCAGCGTCGTGGCCCAGCCAAGATGTTACGCATCGTTCTCAGTAGCATGGCAGCGTCACGCATCGGGCTCGTCGGCCTTCGATCATCCTGGTCGGGTATGGTTGGATAAGAACTTCTGTTATGGCGGTTGTTCTGCCTGGTTCATCTCGTTTTCTACTGTCGCAAGATGGTTTCGACGTAGTCAGCTACCGCATTCCAGATTTCCGCGCTTCGCAGCATCTCTGCTATCACGTTCTCTGGTGTGAGGCATCCTGCTTCTCCTTCGAGCCTGTCTCGATGCGCAATCCAACGTTCACAGTCAAAGAACGTGTGCTGTGCGTCGTCTCGTTCGGCTTCGCAGTAGATACACTTCGGACTCCGAACTTTTGCCATCTTATGTAAGTAGGCTTGAAAGTAGCCATGGCCCGATAGGAATTGGGTCAAGTAATAATTGACCTCTTCGTGATGACGTCCGATCCACACGCTCAAGTCGGGGATCAGTTTCGCGGTCCACCTGCCTCGACGGTCGTTATCCCACCGTCTTTGCCAGCATTCTTGTGTATTGGCTCTGGCCTCTTCCTTGGCGACCTCTTTTCCTTTGTCTGGGATTATCTCAAATATCTGCTTCTTTTCTAGGGCTAGCAGATCGATCGGTATGATTCCCGCATTCGCAAGTGCTGCAGGCTCCGAAATGGTGCGATAACAGCACGCAACTCTCAGTGCACCCCTGAGATGAACCGATGCCATCCTTCGCCTATATTTTTCCTTCTTCAGCGCTTCAGCTCATATTTCGCTACCGTATAGGAGGATATTCTGGGCTAGCGACATCAATAGTCGGCTTTTAGATGGTCTTGGACCGTTGAAATTCGCCATAAGCCTACTTAGTGCTATCGTCACAGCTGCAGCTTTGTCAGACGCCTTTCTAATCTGTTCCCAGAAGGTCAGCTTGGCATCCATCATGATCCCAAGGTGTTTCATAGCCCCCTTGGTCTGTATCGTCTCCGTGTCCACTTGCATCTCTATTATGGTGGGGATCAACTTTCTAGTGACTAGCACCAACTCAGTCTTTTCTGCTGCTAGACTTAGGCCATGGCTACCCATCCACCTATCAACGAGGTGCATAACCCTATTCAGTTTCCACTGAATTTGCTCGGTGTTGCGCGCGGTGATGAACGCCATAATTTCATCAGCATAGCCCGATAGGTATGCGCCTTTTGGCATCTCCAGACGTAGGATGTCATCATACGAGATTTTCCAGAGGTCAGTTCCCAGGATTGAGCCCTGGGCGGCACCGGCCGTTATTTCCTTTCTTCTGGTTCCGCTCGTTGTCTCGTATTCAAGAACTCTTTCTTCCAGATAGCTCTTGATTATCCGTTGCAGATACTCTGGTACCTTGAACTTCTCCAGGACTTGGATCATAATGCTCAATCTCGCAGAGTTGAAAGCGTTTTTTACGTCCAACGTTGCCAGGAGGACGACCTTCTTGGAATAATGATTTCCACTTTGTGCTGCGTTGATTGTCTGCACAATCTCTCCAACTGCATGAGTAGTCGAGCGTCCTCTCCCAAAGCCGTACTCTCTGGCTGACAGATCTCCACCCTTTCGGATAGCCGCCTCCAAGCGGGGCTTTAGCAGCTTCTCTAGGAGTTTTCTCGCAGTCTTCAGCATGCACAGGGGAAGATATGCTCCTGGTGATGTTGGGTCACCCTTGCCTTTTCTGATGAGCACTAACATTTGAGTCTTCTAGATAGATAGATAAACGTTTATTTTTCAGCCTGCTGGCCTTAAAAAATTGACTTGCTTACACTTCCATTTTTACAGAATTTTCTTAAAACTAACCCTTGAAGACTAACATCCATCCATACCTTATCCCTAAGTCGCACGCTTTTATCGCCTTGCCTTCCTCGCTTCGCACGCATGTCCTTACTTTTTCGCATTGCCTCGCTTGCCAACCTCTGTTTTCGCTCCAATACCTACTACTTATCTACTATTTACAATATTTACATGTTACTTATATCTACTTTCTCTCCTATTTACAATCTTTCCGTTTCCATCCCTCTTCCTCCCTCCTTCTCTTCATCTCCATCTTACCCAATGCTCCCTTCACCCATGCTACTGCCTTTTTCCCCCCTTTTCATGCAACAATACCTCCATGCTTATCTCACTTCTTTCTAACTCCACGCACTCCTCCAACCAATGCTCCACTCTTGCATCCCACTTTCCACACAGTTCACACATCCTCTTCTCCCGTGAGAGCCAGAACCTATTGAAACCCTCCTACTCCGATCTCCCTTCACTCTTCTCCCTTCTAGCCCTGTCGTTCAGCATTCTCTGCACATCCCTTTCCTTTCTCGTTAAATCGTGATCGATGAAAACTGCCTTATCCTTTATCCTATTTTTATTTCGCATTACCCCCAACTTTTCTTCCCAGCTCTCCATCTCCACAACCGCCACTTCCTTGTCTTTTCTCCCCTCCAACTTAACTTCCCCTACCCTGCCTTTAACCCACCCTATGCTCTGTAGCAGCGCTTCCACACCCTCTCTTTCTTCCCCACTCTTTAGCTTCAACCCTTTTACTACAATATTATTCCTCCTGTCTGCCTTCTCTTTTCTCTCCATTCACAGTTCCATTGCCCTTAACCTTTCCCTATCTGCCCTCTCTTCATTCTCACGCCTAGGGCGCGCGGTTGTTGTATCTCGCGCTTCACGCTCGATAATATATTAAACTCGCACTTCGCACTCGGCATTTTTTGGCTTTTGGATTAAAAGGAAAGATTATTTACTCCAGGCCCTATCCGCCTGAAGGAAGACGTTCTCATTGAAATACCTGCACACTTTATCAAAGTCCAAACAAAAACGCCTAATTGCTTAAGAAAAAGTTTTTGTTTAACTTACTGAAAATGCTACCAAACAATCGAAAATTCCATTTGGGGCCAAACAGTGTTTGTTTCATCCATAGACAACTATATTTGAAAAAAATAGTATCAACAGAATTTGTTCATTTTTTTAATACGAACAATTTTGCTTATGAACATTTTTTTCTTATCTTGTATAGTTTTTCCGAAGAATGGAATTTTTTATTATTAATAGTATATTTTACATATAAAACGAAAAATATGTAACTTATCAGAAAATGGTATTAACAACATATAAACAATTTGGCTTCTCAACATTTTTTCGTATCTTGTATAGTTTTGCCGAAAAATGGAATTTTTTATTTCCAATAGAATTTTTCACGAATAAAACGGAAAACATGTAACTTATCAAAAAATATTTTCAACAAAATTTGTTCACCTTTTTGATATGAACAATTTTACTCCCAGAAATTTTTTTCATATCTCGTATATTTTTGGTGGAAAATGGAATTCTTTATTTTTTAAAATAATATTTTCGATGAATAAAACCAAAACCAATGGTAAAAAATGGCAGGTTAACGAATTTGTTCTTCCTTCTTACGACTTAAAAACGTGTGACAAAGCTCACTCCAATCTGATCAGTCTTTCGAAATTTATCGTGCCTTTAGACTACAGACAGACAGCAGGCTACAGACAGGCCGACACCTTTGTAAAAATAATTTTTTCTGATTCAGGGAGTCTCAAAACGTGGAGATTTGATGAGAACGGACTATGTCAAATTTTAAATAAAACCAATACCTTCTCATTGAATGAGGATGTAAAATAGTATATTATGCACATATGGGGAGAAGAGGTGCTTTTTCGACGACTGTATTTTTTCAGTACAAGTCGTAGGCGAGCGCGTAGCGCGAGCCGGAGACGAGTACTGAAAACATACACGAGTCAAAAAAAGTGCCTCTCCCCCTTGGCGCATACGATATTTTTAATAACAAATGGATGATTTCAGACATTTCTCAAAATACAGTCACGATTTCAGTCCATATTAGATTTTCTATAATGAAGCATGAAATCAATGTGAACCTAATCTACGGTAATTTTAGAGGTGATTTATGGTAACTTACCCAAAATTCATTTTTAAAAATGTCCATAAATTACCAGAAATTTATGAAAAATTTCGGTAATTAATGGTAATTTTACAGGTAAATATGGCAACTTACCCAAAATTCATTTCCAAAGTTTCCATAAATTTCCGGATATTTATGAAAAATTTCCATAAAATTCCGGAAATTTATGAAAATTTTTGGTAAATCATGGTACTTTTACAGGTAAATATAGTAACCTGCCATGGAATACCCTACATTCATTTTTTAAAATTTCCATAAATTTCCGGAAATTTATGAAAAATTTTGATCATTTGTGGTAATTTGACAGGTAAATATGGTAACTTACCCAAAATTGATTTTCAAAAATTTCCATAAATTTCCGGAAATTTATGGAAAATTTCGGTAATTCATGGTCATTTTACAGGTAAATATGGTAACTTACCATGGAATACCCGCAATTCATGAAGAAAAATTTCAGTGAATTATGGTAATTTTACAGGTAAATATGGTAACTTACTATGGAATACCCAAAATTCATTTTTGAAAATTTCCATAAATTTCCGTAATTTATGTTAATTTTACAGGTATATATGCTAACTTTCCATAAATAACCGCAAAATTCTATTATCTGCAACCAAAATTTCCTCTCAGTTTTTACCGTGAGTGGGCTGATAATCATAAAATGCGAGCTCATAAATGCATAATTTTCATTATTCATCTTTGACGTCACTTTTCAGTCCCCAGGGAGTAAAAAGTACTTTTACTCTCTAGGGAGTAAAAAGTAGAGCTTTAGCCCCGCTTCATAGGCGTCGAAAAGGGTTGAAATCATGCATGTGTCATAAAAAAAGTATTTTCTCTACAAGAATGGACAAACCATGATATGTGCCGTGCGCCGAAGAAAGGGGGCATACTCTAAAAAAATCGAAATCGAGTTTTTTACACCTTTCGATAGTTTTTGAGTTGCTCTTTTTAATGAAACCATCGAAAAAAAAATTCGAACGTTATTATTGCTAATAATTGAGTTGCTAGGTAACGGAGAAATCAGTCTTTCGCTCGAGAGCACGAGATCCCGTGAAACACCTCCCACCACTCACCACTACATCTCCGCGTCTCATCTCTACCCGTCCGTGAGCCGCGTCTACGACCTATCTCTTTCCACGCGAGAATGAAGTAGTAAGTGGAGAGGGAAGATTTCTTGGGTCTTCCCTGTCTTCTCAAAGTCGCGTCTATCGGGTTGACTTTGACCGCTCGCCCTGATAAATCGTACTTTCCAGATTAGCCCCCTTTCTTCGGCGCACGTCACGTGTGATGAAAGTCAAACAATTTATTTTTTTTTTCTTTTTCTGAAAAGGAGAATTGTAAATGCTTTATGCACTGACCACATTCGAACTTTAGGGGCCGTGAGCCCTTAAGGATCGAAGGTGAGTGTGGGACTCGACCTAAAAAAAACGGCAATACCCACTAACGAACTCCTTTGTACCTACCAACCCATGTTCCCGGAACCGCTTTCGCATTAATTCAGGAACATGGGAGTAAGGCCATTTCGCCGTGCCTCGGCGCTCGTCTGCTTTTGCCAACTTGGACTTCTTCTTCTTCATCTCCTGCTTCACCCATCTAGGGTTTTTTTCTGGCAGTAACCGGCGGGCGGGTTGTTGCCAGATCCTGCACTCCGCCGCCTTATGGTCCTCTTCGAAGCATCTCCTTCAGCATTTGCTACGATCTTCTGCAGCGCACTCTCGGGCAACGTGCCCTAGAGTGTGACACCTGTAGCACCGAACTTCGGCGCTATGTGGTTTTACCCTGCAGTTCACCCAACCCACCTTCAGTCGGGCAAGGTTCTCCATTTTGGCAGCAGCGGCCGCATCCAGCTCCACGAAAGCTAGGATGCAGCCTCTCTTGCTCGTTTTCGTAAGGCTGACCTTAGGTGGAGAGCCAAGCTGCTCTCCCAGGGCCGGCTTCACCGCTGCTTCCACATCAGCAGCCTCCGTGGTCTAGACTAAGTCGTTGACCACGACCTGCGCCTTCGGAACGAGGTATCGAACACACCCGCCTTTTCCGAGGGCCTCCGAGATGGCATCACCAAAGTGCCGCCACTCCTACGCCTTGGCACCCACCTCGATGAGGACTTCGCCTGTCCTCGTCTGTCTGATGGACCTGACATTTACGCCATAGTCCTCAGGTTTCACCTTCTTCTGGATGCCCCTCAGGACATCCGCATATTTCATCCCCGGGGCTGGCGTGATGGTCACGGCCTCCCGGGGGATTCTCCTTTTCTTCTTCTTCTTCTTCTTATTCTTCTTCGGAGCTCCTTGTTCCTTTTCGGACACAGTGTCCCTTTTAGGCACCATCTCCTTCGCAGTCTCCTTGTTTTCCAGTGACCTGTCCTTCTTACTCCTCCTCCTACCAACCTTAGACCATGCGACGCCTTCGTGGGTCCTGGTCTTTTTGAAGGCTGGCTTTTCAATTCCAGATCCGCTGGGTGGGCTGAGGGTCATTTCCCTCTCCCGCTTACGCGTATCCTTCTCTTCCTCCGATGGTTTCTGTGGCTCCGTCTGTGTGCTGACGGAACCCGGTGTCTCCTTGAAGATGGAGCTCAATATCGACTTCTCTTTGAGCTTCTCGCCTATTTTCTCCCTGACTACCTTATTTACACTCTCCTCATAATATCCAAATTGCCGATTTGAAACTCTAACCTTATAACCGGCTCCGTTCATGGCCCTTTGAGCATCCTCTACTTCTTCTATCAAATCCGGATACGTGTCCTTCCTTGATTCGCAGATCTCCACTATTTTTTTAAGGCACAGCCGTACCTTTTGGTGCTCCAATTTCAGCGCATCCTGCAATTCTGCGAAATACTTTTTCATCATAGCAGCTTCTGACTTAAGCTCGCCATGTTCCTCAACGTTGAAGCAGTTGCTGAGGTTCAGCTCCTCTTCGACGTTTTTATCCTCGCTCCCTCTCCGTTTTCCGTACTTAAAAGCCATAGGAAAGTATTCATCAGCGCATCGTGCGAAGAGGGGCGGGCCGAAATAGCTGGGAACGGGTATACCCTCGGACCTAAGTCCTACCCCAGTACTCTGGGGCCCAGCCTTCGTTTAACCGGTCCCGGAATTTCGGACGGACCGGACCCGCCCGGAGCACTGCAGGTTCCGATCCCTGCAGCCACCACGCATTCCCCGATCAAGGCCCGAAGGGGCTGGCTCCAGGTGCCCGGTCACAGCTCACACCTCGGCATAGCAAGCTCACAGCAGCCCCTAGCCCATAACGGCGGAAAGAACGAACATGGTTTCGGAGCACTTCCAGTGAGCTGCGACCATCACCAATCGTGTATTTGGTCCGCGGGGCCTATTTTATTTCAGCCCTACCCTCTGTTTCCAGCGAGCATTCCCCTATCCACCACCTGGGGACGCGCCAAGTAGGGGTAACACCTCCCATTCCCCGCAGACAACTGCAGAGGTCCTTGGTAAAGTCAAACAATAGTACTAATAATATAGAATAAAATAATGATAATAATATTACTATAAAAACTGTAAAGACAAACTACAAACTACACCATGCTTCTGTTTTGTACCTACAACATCAGCGCTGAAGATTTCAGACATTGTATTATATTAACTTCTAACATTCTTATAAACCAGTCACTTGACTTAGTCCGTGACTATGATGAAAAACCGGGTTCACCCGAGAACAAGATTGTAAAAAAAAACCATGGTAGCTCTAAGAAAGCATCCAGAGGCGACTGTTGTCACCTTCAACACTCACGGCCGCTGTGAAAGGATAAGGACTGTAAAGACAAACTGCAAAATACACCATGCTTCTAATACTGTACCTACAACATCAGCGCTAAAGATTTCAGACATTGCATTATATAAAGTTCTAACAACCTTATACATCAGTCACTTGACTTAGTCCGTGAATATGATGAAAAACCGGGTTCACCCGAGAACAAGATTGTAAAAAAAAATAATATTACTATTAAAAATAGTAATATAAAATCATTAAGTTTTAATTATTTTTCTTTATTGGTAATCTGGACTGAAAATTTTCTTTGTTTTGAGCTATAAATTTTTTTTAACGGTTGAATTTTTTAAATTGCAACGATTTCTAATTAAAGCTATCAAAAATGACGGTTAGAAATCATAAAGAAAGATCGGCATTTCTTATTATACAAAGTGTATTTTTACTCGATTTTCTGAGAATTTTGTTTGAAAATTAATAACATAAAATTAGAAGGAACTCAAAGTAATAATACGAAAATTCTGCTGATCGAGAGATGTGCCGTGACGGATCAGCCCGTGAATTTATTTGTAAAATTGTAAAGGATCAATTTGGCGCGTTGAAAATCTATTTGACGTTTCTGCACGTGCGTTCTATTTTTGACACTTTCGCGCGTCAAATCTTTTTTTGACGTTTATGCTCATGAGTTTCTGTTTTGCCAATTTTGCGCGTTGAAAACCTTTGTGACATTTTTGCCCATGAGTTTTGTTTGGAACATTTTTACGCGTGGAATATTTTTTTGACATTTTTGCTCGTGACAAAACTATAGGACGTTTTAGCTCCCGGTGTGTCAAGTATGAGTTCAATTTCTCGAAAATCCAAAATTTCGCCATGTTAATTAAATGGGATTTTGAAGTGCCCGGTGGCACGTGTTAATATACAAATTTCGGGGGAAAAAAAATTAGAGATTTTTTTTCTCCGAAAATGGAAACTTTTGGGGGGCGGTTCTTGCCCTGTAGCTCGAGAAAGCGTTTTTGGGACCACCCTATTGTACATATTTAATCAAATCAATCAAATTTTTCATAAAAATTTTTTACAACATTTTGAAATGGAAAAAAGTTGCTTATAAAATCTTCGAGAGTATGTTTCGATAATTGCGTAAAATATCAATTTTCTTAGGAATCATAATAAACACTTTTCAGTATTATGAAATATTTCGTACTTCTGAAGAAGGTAATTTTTTTAAAACTTCTCACTTTATCTTAAAGTTATTCACAAATAAAATTGTTTTTAAGTGAAATAATTGTTAATAATTTATTTGATGTTATGAAAAGAATTTCCGTGATGTTATTTTTCTTGATTTAACGTCTGGGAATAACAATTTAGAATTTTAAGGAAAAACTTCATTTAATCGGCTTCTTCCAGACCATTTATTAGAATTATTGTATACAAAAATGACGTTTCGGAATCAGACCGATTCCCTTATCAGATTATCTTTAATATTTCGCAGCGGGAAGGTACCCCTGTATCTCGTCACAGAAATAATGTTTGTCAAACACCAACCCCTTTTTAAGACTTCGTGGGGCGGGAAGGTAACCCTTTAATTGTTCGCAGGAATAATGTTGGTCAAACCCCTTCCCCTTTCCAACAATTTGAGGGGGCGGGACAGTACTTCGGTATCTAGTTACCGTAATAATGTTTGTCAAGCCCCCACTTCTTTTCAACACTTCGTAGGGGCGGGAAATAATGTTGGTCAAACGCATCCCCCTTTCCAACACTTCGAGGGTTTGGGAAGGCACCCCTATATCTGGTTCAGAAAGAATGTTGGTCAAACTCCTAACCCTTTTCAGCACTTCGTGGCAGCGGGAAGGTACCCCTGTGTCCCGTCACAGAAATAATGTCAGTCAAACACCTACCCCTTTTTTAAACTTCGTGGGGGCGGGAAGGTAACCCCTTAATTGTTCGCAGGAATAATGTTGGTCAAACCCCTTCTCCTTTCCAACAATTTGAGGGGGCAGGACAGTACTTCGGTATCTAGTTACCGTAATAGTGTTTGTGAAACCCCCACTTATTTTCAACACTTCGTAGGGGCGGGAAGGCAGCGCTCTGTCTGGTCACAGAAATAATGTTGGTCAAACCCCTACCCCTTTCCAACACTTCGAGGGTTTGGGAAGGCACCCCTACATCTGGTTCAGAAAGAATGTTGGTCAAACGCCTACCCCTTTTCAACACTTCGTGGCAGCGGAAAGGCACCCCTGTGTCCCGTCACAGAAATAATGTTGGTCAAACACCTACCCCCTTTCAATACTTTGTGGGGGCGGGAAGGTAACCCTTTAATTGTTCGCAGAAATAATGTTGGTCAAACCCCTTCCCCTTTCCAACAATTTGAGGGGGCGGGACAGTACTACGGTATCTAGTTACCGGAATAATGTTTGTCAAACCCCCACTTCTTTTCAACACTGCGTAGGGGCGGGAAGGCAGCGCTCTGTCTGGTCACAGAAATAATGTTGATAAAACTTCTACTTTTTTCCAACACATCGAGGGTCGGGAAAGCACCCCTGTGTCTGGTCACGGAAATAATGTTTCTCAATCCCTCACCACTTTCCAGCACTTTGTAGCGATAGGAAGGCACCCCTGTGTCTGGTCACAGAAATCATGTTGGTCAACCCCTGCACTTCATGGGGGGCGGGAAGACACTCCTGTGAACGGTCACACAAATAATGTTGGTCAAACACCTGACACTTTCCAAGACTTGGTGGGGGCGGGAAGGCAGTTCTGTGACTGGCCACAGAAATAATATTTGTCAAACCTCTACCTCTTTTCAGCACTTCGGAGGGGCGGGAAGGCATCCCTGTGCGTAGTCACAGAAATAATGGTTCTCAAACTGCTACTCCTTTCCAACACTTCGAGGGGGGGGGGGGGGCAGGAACTCCGGTAACTGGTTCACAGAAATAATGTTGGTCAAACCCTTACCCTTTTCCAACACTTCGTAGGGGAGGGAACGCACCTCCGCAATTAGTCACAGAAATGATGTTAGTCAAAGCCTTATCCCTGCATCTCTCTGAACCGTCTTGTGTGATTAGTCACAGGAATAAGTTCAGTTTCACCCCTAACATTTTCTAATTTTTTTTTAGTCTGCAGCGTCAACTAGCAAGATGGGCTTTATTGAGGATCACGATTGACGATTAAATTGACGATTGAACATATGGGAGAAAAATTAATTTTTTTAAATTTTTGCCGGTACTCTAGGCTCTAGCCTTAAAATATGGTCTTTACCGGTACGGAGAATTTTGTTCACCGGTACCGGCTTTGCATTCACAACCTTTCGAATACTGTAAATCCCTCCGAATTTTCCCGAATTCTCCGCATTTTGATTCAAGCATTGCAGGGTTCCTAATTCTTCCACAATTAGTTTAGTTAGAGTCGACTGCTAAGCTAGCAGTTAATGAAGATGTATTTGTTAATTGAATCCCGCCGAATTCTCACGAGTTTTTTAAAATTCCGCAGAATTGAAATAACGATTACATCTTCATTCAGTGGTAGCCAAGCCATCGAAATAACTTGAATAATTTTGAAAGAATTAGAAATAGTGCTATGGTATAAGTAGAATCTTGAGGGATTCAGCGGAATTTGTAAAATTTATGAGCCTTTCAATTAGAAATAGTTCAATATGTATTATCGTAGCTTGAAAAGTATTCAAAAATCTTTTGGTTAATTCAAAGGTATCGAATGTATTTCTACAGAATTTGATAGAATTATGTGGAATTCAAATAAATGGTACATCTTCCCTCAGTATACCAACGCCGACTCTCTAAGTTGACTTATTGGAAAATAATTAGGAAAAAAACTATGATCTCATTAGAATTCAGAAAAATTCGGAAGAATTTATAGGTTTATGAGTCTTTCTACATCTTCTGAACTATTGATTGCGTATTTCCAGAGAGTGAAAAGTATTTAAAATTCTTTAAATTAAATCTAAAGTGTTGGACGGTATTCCACAGAATTCAGAACAGCTTTGCGGAATTCAAAAGGCGAGTACATGTTCATTCACTGGTAGCTAGACCGCCGACTTGACCTGACTTATTGGGTGGAAATTACAAAAGTGGCGATGGATTTAGTAGAATTCGGCGAATGCAAAAGAAATTTGGAGCATTAAATAGTACAATTTTAGACATAGATAAAACATTTTTTGGATTATTACTTTTTCCTATTCGTGGAATTTGTAATAGTCTAAATAGATTGGTTTGAATCACCCAAAAACATTAGACCTGGGCACTATGGTCTTTTCCTTTTTAATATTCATAATTTAGTTATTTGCAGGTTATATATATATATATATATATATATATATATATATATATAT
>CAKNXH010059960.1:0-38183 GCA_932178445.1 Andricus quercusramuli | reverse complement strand
AATGTTTATATTTATACATGATATATGTTTGAAATAATTTAAAAAAATGTCTTCCCGGTACTTATTTGAAAATGAGGTTGCCAATGGGATATACATACTGCACCAATTTGGTAATCACCAAGATACTTATCAAAAATAAGTTGTTATACCCTTGTTGCCTATAACCAAAGGTATTCTGAGGAAGATGCCATATATAAAAGATACGAGCATAATTTTTCATTATGTACCAATGAGTACTTTTATAATTTTTCTATTTATACTTAAAAAAAATTTTCTTATGTTTTTATTTTCAGATTATTTTTGAAATATTATTTTTGTATTCATTTCTGAATAATTAATAATGATTTTTGAAACTATTTCTTATATTTTATGTTTTTCTCAGATTTGTAATACAAATTTTTCTGTATTATGTGCATTCTATTATGATTTGGGTTATTTTCAAGAGGTTCGGTGAAAACTATATCACTTGCCCTGGCAAACGAAAAGCTATAAAAATCAAAAGGGTCTTTTCTTTCTCTCTCTCTCTCTTTCTCTCTCTAAAAAGTGGGAGGAAACGATTTCTAAAATGCCCATGCTTTGAGAGTTTTCCAGTTAAAAAATGAGTTTAGTTTGCTTCGGTGCTCTTACTACGTCACTCGTGACTTTATAAATTTCGCATCGTGTATTCGTTTTTCTCATTTAATGTTTAAAATTTTTAATTACAATTTTGAGTATTTTTGAATAAAAATTTTTTTAAATAAAAAAATATCTTTAGAAGTTAATTGGTGTTAGAACAATTGAAATGTTAAAATTTTTTTTTAAATGGTGCTTTCCGGAATATGACAACATAACAATGAAGCAAAACAGTGGATTTCAACATAGGACCAAAATACAGATGAGTTAAAATAATTTTATTTATTTATTTTTTTTTTAAATAATCAAAATATTTTTGTTTTTAAAAAATAATATTAATCATGAGAGCATTAATCTGATGGATTGAGCTGTCGAAAATTAACAATTTTAAAAATTTTTTCATTAAAATTGAGAATTTGTCGAAGTGTTTTTGAAGGGAGAGAGGGAATCAAAGTTATCAATTTAGGGAAGGACCTCTCAAGTTACAACATAGTTTGGGATGGTGTTATCAATTATGTTAAAGTATTTTCTTTAACTAAATAATGAAAAAAAATTATTTTCATTAAAAACAATCAATTCCTCAATTAATTCATATTTCACAGGAAGTATAAGAAATATAGAATTTTTTTCGGTATATGAATTTAGTCATACCTTTAGTTATGCAATAAATAATTCCCTGATGAAGAGGTTTAAGTTGACCTCGAAACATGTTGGTCCCCTGGTAGTATAAAAAAGACGGATAAAGGAAAAAGTGAGAGGTTGGTTTTTTGGTTGACTTTTTCACCATTTCTCCCTCTGTTTTCAATGGTTTATTCTTCTCTCTAATGAGCCGAAAAGTGAGGTAGTTTAGAAGCCTACTTTTTAATTTTGAATCTGTTTCATACTCATTTTGTAGAAAATTATTCATGATGAAGTGGATTTCTGTTTCGATCTTAATTTCAAATTAGAATATTAATTTTTCTCCCATGTGTTTAATGCTACTGTTTGATCCTCAATATCGGCCGTCTTTCTATTTGACGTCGCAGTCTAACAAAAATAGAAAAGGTCAGGGGTAAAACTGAATTTATTTCTGTGATTAATCAAAGAAGACGGATCAGAGAGATGCAGCGATAGGGTTTTGACCAACATTATTTTTGTGACCAGTAACAGTGGTGCCTTCCCTCCCCTACGAAGTTTTGGAAAGGGGCAGGTGTTTGACCAACATTATTTCTGTGACCATTCACAGGAGTGCCTTCCCGCCCCACGAAGTGTTGGAAAGGAGTAGCGGCTGGAGAAAAATGATTTCTGTGACCAGACCCAGGGTTGCCTTCCCGCCTACACAAAGTGTTGGAAAGAGGTAGGGGTTTAACAAACATTATTTCAGTGTCCAGTCACAGGGGCAGCATCCAACCACCGCGAATTGTTGCAAGGGGTGAATTTCGCGAATTCCTTGAATTTTGTTAATTCCCTGAATTACGTGAATTCCGTGAATTCGGTTAATTCCCAGAATTCGGTGAATTCCACGAATTCAATGAATTCCATGAATGCCTCGACTTTCATGAATTCCTTGAGTTCCATGAATTCCTTAAGTTCAAGAGTGTTCTGGGTAACTGAAAAATGTTAAAGTAATTATTTCTACAGAACTCGGAAAAATTCTGCGGAATGCTAAGAATTCAGGATGATTCTACAGATTTCAAACAACGCGTAAAAACCGCCTATAAAAATAAACAGGAGGGAAATTTACGATCTGAACTTGTATTCTCATACTTTCTCTGCGATGGCACATAGACTGTCAGCTATCTAACGCATTTCTCTCATTGGTTAATCTTTAATTGCTAATTACTCAGTAATTATGCATTTGATCAAATTTTTTTGTTGATCATTTTCTATTCAGTTTTTCACAAGGAATCAGGAAATATAAATATGTATTTTGAATACTTAGACACCGTGTATACTATTTATAAGTGACGCCGCTTGTTCATAAGTTCTTATACCTGATACCTCTTTTTCTTCTGGAAACTTTATTGTTGCCAAGTTTGGGTCCACAGTAGATAGTTTTAAAATGAAAAATTCTCCGGAATTGAGCCCATCAGTTAATTAGTTAATTTTTGGTGGAATTATTTTGATATAAGCATAATTCGATTTTTGAATATACAGGGTGTCCACGCCAGGGCTTACCGAAAATTATGCAACCCGTCTTACATGCCAATGCTATTCTTATGGCTCTGTACAGCGGGTTGCATGCTTTTTGGTAAGCCCTGGCGTGGACACCCTGTATGTAAAGGAAATGGCTCGAATTTTATATAGGGCTTGAATTTGAGCCACCTGGATTTCTGGAAAACTAAAACATGTACTAGGTTGGTAAAAGTAGGAACTAAACGCACTTAAGTGTAGTAGAAAATAGTGACAGTTTCACTGTTTCATTCGCATCACAAAAAGTGTGCGACAGAAAAATAAAAAATCGGATATTCTAAGTTCATTCCAGGGAAGTCTCAAATGTCTATTCATTATTTCGGGAATGTAGTTTTTCCAATAAATGATGTATGTAGTAGTGAAGTAGGGTTAGTGGAATAGTATTGCTCGGTAGATATGGAGATGCTTCAGTTTATGAGTTATGCTTTTTAAACATGAACGTTTTGTACCGGGTGGCTCTAATTTGATACACCATGGGTGGCTCGAATTTGATATACCAGAAAATCACAGTTAGACATTATTCAGCTTCCTGAATGTTAAAAAAATTGGTTCATGTATTCATGCACGTATGTGTGTGTATATATGTGCTTGTTTGATGTGGATTCATGTGCTTCTAACAATGACGAGTGTAGTATGTAATGTGTAGAGTGTAATGTCAAATACCAGATTCGATTATACTTTATATCATCCTAAATAATATCCGGGCAATCCATCGAAAAGAAGTTGGTATATCAAATTCGAGCCCTTTCCTCTAGTGAATTAGATTTTCAACTTAAGAAATTTGATTGAAAATATTTATATTTCACCTAAAATGAATGTTTCATAAATAAAATTAGAAGAACGTATTCTTCTACATATTTTCCAAAATTTTAACTAGAAAAAAATTTAACAAATTCTCTATTATTGAATAAAAATTGAACAGTGTAGATAAAAAATATATGTGGCAGACGTATAATTAATAAGTGATATATTGCTTTTTTCTTTGAATGAGGAATAAAATACGATTCAAGCGGTATTATTTTGTGATAAATATTGACAGTTTCTTCCTCTTCATTACATAATTGTCAAATATCGTTAAATGAATATATTACTCTCAATATTCGTTGATTGTGTCAATGATCCAGAAAATAATAACTTTCCACGATTTACTAGGGGGAAAAATTGTCTAAACATACGAAAATGGTTTTAATAATTATCAAGCATGTTAAACACGAAAAATATTAATCTTCAAATTCATTAACTGCATCATTCATCC
The DNA here is from genome assembly GCA_932178445.1 of Andricus quercusramuli. NCBI lineage: Eukaryota > Metazoa > Arthropoda > Insecta > Hymenoptera > Cynipidae > Andricus > Andricus quercusramuli. The sequence continues at coordinate 34,144 of CAKNXH010059960.1, read as the reverse complement.
AGAATGATAATAACTTTTCTTGATTTGAAGGGGGAAAAATTGTTTTAAAAATATTGATCTCTTCAACAATTTAAAATTAGTTGAAAAGTACTTGAAAACTTTTGACTCATGAAATAAAAATAATTCAGACTTGCATGTTAGTGGCGGAAGTGAAAACGTGTTCAGTGACAGGTGGTGAAAGGATTTCACGGAATTTGTGTGGAAGGTGTGAGTGGAGTGTGAGGGTGGAACCTTAGGAGGTGAGTAGGGGTTTGTGGGGTGAATTGGGGAGATAAAAAGTAATTTTTAACATGGGTGCGAGGTGTGATTCAATTAGATTGAGAAAGTGAGGTTAGGTTAGCAAGGAATCGGGGGAGTTTGTAGTCAGGAGTCTTGGGCCTTCGAGGGTCAAGGGTGGTTCTCGAAAATTTGGGGTATGTCAAGTGAGAGCAAAGGATGTCTGTCGGTTGTGGAGGGTACTGCATGGAGAGGTCCCAGTTACCAGCGGTAGAGCGGGAGGTGGGCACTGAGAGTGGTGGAAGTGCTGGTAGTGAAATTGACTGGGAGGAAATTTTCTACGTGCCACTACGGCCAAGAGCGCGTGGTCAGGTGTCGAGTGGCGCATCTGGGAGAGGGAGAGAGCGGAACGGTGGGAACGGAGGAAGCCAGAAAGTGAGGGAAAGAAAGTCGAGCCAAAGTATCGCTAAAACGCGCTTAGCTATCTTTCAAGCAGCTATCATTATATGTCCCCGTTCCTTCCTGCTTCCATTATGCACTTTACAGTCGTCAATGATCTCGTGAAGAGCGAAGGTGCACTCCGTACCGCCCGCCATGGGGAAAATGACCTATTTACGTAAGAAAAAAAAAATGTTCCCTCAATTTCTATAGAGGCTCTTTTTAATGTTAAATAATGTGGTATGTTAATTTTTTTGCAAAACTACAAATAAACATTCCTATTATAGAACAGTGCCCGAGGGTTAAGAGCATCAATGACCGACAATTGACTTTAAAATTTAGCGATTATATCGATTGAGCATGCATTAGTTAAAATATTGCAAGCGAATTACTCAATAGAAAAATTTGCAGAAATAAAAGCTAGACGAGCAAGCTTTTTATAGGAATATTTGTAAAAAATTAAATGGGTGTGCAATACAAGTTTTATGACAAAACTATGACTCATATTATTTGTTTTTGATTTATAAATAATTGAATCTCGAAGGTGGTAGGACAAGGGCGAAAGGACAGTTCTGATCCGAATCCGAAGTGCAAAAAACCCTCGCACGTCAGGGTTCTGAGGTAACCTCAAAAAATCCCATAACAATTTTTATTCGGGTCTGGAAGTCAAACACACAGGGTTTTGATTTTCAAAGAAACCAATCTGTGCAAAAGTTCTATTTTTTGAACAAAAAAACTGAGAAACATTATGAAACTAAAGATCAGTTATTTTGAAGAAACATATTCGAACAGCTCAATATATGCAAGAAAAATTGCATAGAATCGCCTCAAAATATGTTTACAAACAACATTGTAATCGGCTCATTAGAGACAAGTGTATAACTAGAGGAAAAAAGAGGGAGAGAAATGGAAAAGAGACAACCAAGCCATCCTCACTCTCATTTCCTACTTATTTATACTACTTTTTGGGACCAACATGTTTCTAGAACCATTTAGATCTCCTCATCAGGGTAAATTTTATAGGATACTACGAAAATATCTATCAATTTTATGCCTAATATTAGTAATGTATGTACATATGAGACTGAAGTTTCTTATCATACTGTTATTTACATTATTTTAATTTTTTTCTTCTTAGACGAATTATAAACTTTAAATTCTCGGTCTACGTGTCAATCTGTAATATTTCAGAAATCCTTCATGTCAATTAATACTTGTCTTGATTGAGAATGAACAGAAACTTATAATTTTTTTTAAAAAGTTTCCTATAAAAATTTGATAAAACTATCAAAACTTTGTTATATTTTGAAAGGTCTTTTTTAAATTGATTGCATTATTTCCCTCTCTTTTTATGTATAACATTTCCATGAATTCTCTTTTCCTTTGATTTCTATCATTATATAGGACTCTAACTCCATCCTAATCTAACTCATGTCCATGTGTGATCATATGTTTTGACAACAAACTGTGGTATTTCTGACTCCTTCGAAGATTGTTTTGATGTTCATCTCTTCTTAATCTTAGTGGTCTCCTAGTTTGGCCTACGTAAACTGCCTTGCAACTCAACTTTATTTTATAGACAACATTTTGTTTTTCTAGTTGTTCACGTACGTCTTTTCCCAATTTAACAAATGTGTTACTTTTGAATGGAATTCTATATATTGTATGTAAACCCATTTCTCTTAGTAAAAATCTCAGGGAATTAGAAATTTCATCAAAATAAGGTTAAACAACCGTGTTGAATCTATCAAATTCTCTAGTTTCTGTGTTGATTAAATTGTTCTCTTTCTGACTGACTCTGTTGTTAATATGTTTTTCAATAAACAATGGTGGAATAATGATTCGAAAAAAGGATCTGTTTGCAAATTTCAATATTTTTTATATGGAAACCTTGATGTGATAATTTTATAGCCCTATCAACCATATTTTTAACCATTTCAATTTTCATTTGTATTGGGTGATATGACAAAAAGCTCAAAGTTCGTCCTGAAAATGACGGTTTTCTGTACCAATCTGTTATAATTTTACCATCATCTGTTTTAATCAGAGTTAGATCTAGAAAATTTAGCTTATTTTCTTTTTCTATTTCTAAAGTGAATTGTAATCTGGGATTTATACTGTTAAAGGAATCTAGTAGTATATTGATTTTACTTGCTTCTACAAAAAGAACAGAATCATCGACGTATCTCGCATAGAAAAGGCATTTCAATCCTACTTTTTCTAATTTGTCAGTATTCAAATTTTCCATTTTGTTGAAAACAGTATTTTCTGAATCTTCCATGACAATTTCAGCTAAAATAGGTGAGAGAACAGATCCTATTGGTGTTCCAAATTTTTGTTTATAAAATTTGCAATCAAATTTAAAATAGAAGGAACGAAGAACAAAATCAATTGCTTCAATGAACTTTTCAAATGGAATTTTAGTGTGTAGTTTTATGCAATCTCATCTTTTTTCAATAGATTCTTCAACTTTCTCTAAAGAAATGTTCGGGAACATAGCAATTACATGGAAGGAAGCAAGGATATAATCATGAGGAATTGTAATTCTTTCAATGAGTTCAAGAAAAACTGTGCTGTTTTTTACTGAGTTTTTTGAAATTGTAATTGATTTTTTAATGATATTACTGAGTAATTCTTCTAATTTTCTAGTCGGAGAACCTATTGTGGATATTACAGGTCTTAGTGGATAATCAACTTTGTGCGCTTTAATGAGACCATAAGATAAGGAAAGAACTGAATTTACAGTATCCATATCACTTTTATTCACATTTCCAAGATATCCATTTAATCTAAATTGAATAAAAATATTGAAAGTGGCTTTTTGTAATTTTTTGAGAGGGTTGTTTTCTATTATTTCAAAACTATTTTTGTCATCAAGAATTGTCATCATTTTTTTGTTATGCTCACTTTTCAAAATTGCTACAGTAATTTTACCCTTATCTGCACAAGTTATCAGGAGATTAGGATTTTTCTTTAAAAATGCATTCTTTAACTCATATCCTTCAATTAATTTTTGCCCATAATAGATAATAATTTGTTATTTGCAACAAAATCATTAGATAATCCTGATAGTTTTGATCTGAATTCTTGCAATTTATTAATTGGAATTTTGTGAATATTTATCTCTAAATCTTTTACAACTTCTAGTAACTGGACAAACTTTTTTTCACCAAATTTGTGACTAGAACCTTAACCTTATCTCAAAATGTTGATAACTTGCAAAGGTATATCAATCTTCGAAAGATTCAGAAACCATGGGTCCGACTCTTCACACGACAGCGCACGATGAAGATTTATGTTTAATTTTTGAACATCACCTTGATTTTGAATTAAATTATTAAACTTTCTGTCTATTTTTTTATTATTCTGATTAATTCTCTGGTTTAATTCATTTCCTTTAATGATACACTCTAGAATAACATAAGGAGATACTTGTTCATTCAATTTGTCAAGAGTGATTTTAATTTTTCCATTCAAATTGTTGATTCTTGTGTGACAGTTACTAATAACCAAATTTAAAATTGATCTTTGAAATTTCTTTGTGTTTCCATGAAATTTTTCTTTATTTTTGATGTTCACGAATTTAAAATCTAATCTGTTTTGTAAATCAAAATTTTTTTTTGGAAAAACTCCATGATTTTTGCATTTTGTGAGAAAGGTTTTCTGAGATTCAATTTCATTGAGTTTTCGACTAAACGCATAGAAAGATTTGATCTTTTTAACCAGACTGGCATTTACATCAATGTCTGAGCCCCACATTCTGTCAATTTCCGCGAAATTCATGATAAAATGTTTCAATTTCTGAGAAAATTCAGTTTCATGAAAATATAAAAACAATACAAAGGAACAAAGACTTATCCTTCAGCTGTTATGTCCTATATTCTATTTTTATTCCCTCAGGAGACTCATAAGTAATCCATCGGCACAATACAAATTTTTATAGTCACAACCATCTTGCGAGTGTTCATAGATGATAAGAAAAAATTTTTTTTTCCCATATGTTTTTGTTAAAAGTGAAAAACCAACAAAAAAAATTGTATTTTATTTTTATTTTTCAAAGTACTTCAAAGTTTCAAAATTCAAATTTATAAAATGAAATGAAATTTTGTTTAAAAATCAGAAAGATGAATTTAAAAATCCAAAGTTACAATTTAGCTTCACTTCATAATCTAACGGAATTTTCAATGATATTTTATTTTGAACATACTTTTTTTGAAAAAAATTGTTTTTACGATACTTTAAACTTTTATCTAAAGCGACTGAACCGTACCGCGTCACCCTGAATACTGAAATCATTTTAAAATGGAAAAACACAAGAACGAAAACTCCCTTTGAAATTAACAGATTTGGTTTGTACCCATTTTCCTAAGAACTCAAGCACAGTGTAGTCTAACCTCTTTTAACTGTACACCCCTTCCTAGACCAGAAATAGTCTAACGTCGTAAAAACCACATGTTGGAGAAATTCTTCAGAAACTGGTCCTTGAAATATTTTCACCATTTTTGAAAACGCAATTATCCCAGTGACATAGTACTCAATAAATCAATCAATTTAATTGTTTTCAACTTAAGGATTTGTTTGCATTTTTTGTAATTTTATAGATTCTCTATGAAGATTTTGAATTTATCAATTGAAAATTAAATATTTCTGAAATTTCAAAGATAGTTTATACAACACTAAAGATTTGTTTTTTATTGCACTCAGTGAAGTTCACTGAAAAGATTGAAAAAACACAAAAAAATTTTCTTTATTTTTATTCAATAATATATGAATTTAATCAATAAAATAAAGTTTATGATTAATTGTAATCTTATTTGTAACCATTACTAAAACTTAAAAATTCTTAATGAAAAACTTACAAAATAAAGTGAAAATTAGTAAATAAGATTCTACTTTGTAAAAAATAGTAAATTTTGGAAATTTTCATTTTTTATCATTATTTCCTTAGACAACCATTATTGCAGGTGTTAAGGGTGCCATGCTTTCATTTATTGAAAGTCTTGATTAAAAAGAATAAGTAATATCTGAACATCTCTCTGGCAACCTTACTTTTGATAAGTACCAGGATATCATAATATTACTTTTTTTTGTTTTTAAGTGTTGTTTATTCTCAAGAAGTTAACTCTTCATTAAACTTCTGTAAGTGCACAAAATTACACAACAGAAGCTAGTTAAGTGACAATTTATCTCCTTAAAAATTAAATTTCATTTTATAATAATTGGACTCAGAAAGGAAAAAAGGTGATAGGATAAACGATCACTGTTCCTGGATCAGAAATTTGAAGGTTGACCCAGAGACCAACTCCCTGAGAACGGCATTAAAAACCGAACCCAAAAGAACACAAATCAAAGTCTATGGCTTAATGTCTCTGTTTTTTAATTTTTTTAAGAAGAAAATTTGAAACACAATATTATGAAGTCAATCTGTGCAAGAATTCTATTTTTGAACGAAAAAACTGAGAAACATTATGAAACTAAAGATCAGTTAGTTTCAAAAAACATATTCGAAAAACTCAATATATGCAAGAAGAATTGCATAGAATGGCCTTAAAATATGTTTCCAAACAACATTTTAATCGTCTCATTATAGACAAGTGTATAACTAGAGGAAAAAAGAGGGAGAGAATTGGAAAAGAGACAACCAAGCCATCCTCACTCTCATTTCCTTTCTCTTTCTCCGTCTTTTTTATACTACTTTTTGGGACCAACATGTTTCGAGATCATTTAGATCTTCTCATAAGGGTACATTTTATAGGATACTACGAAAACATCTATCAATTTTATGCTTAATATTAGTAATGTATGTATATATGAGACTGAAGTTTCTTACCATACTGTTATTTACATTATTTTAATTTATTTCTTCTTTGACGAATTATAAACTTTAAATTCTCGGTCTACGTGTGAATCCGTAATATTTCAGAAATCCTTCATGTCAATTAATACTTGTCTTGATTGAGAATGAACAGAAACTTATAATTTTTTTAAAAAAGTTTCCTATAAAAATTTGATAAAACTATCAAAAGCTTTGTTATATTTTGAAAGGTCTTTTTTTAAATTGATTGCATTATTTCCCTCTCTTTTTATGTATAACATTTCCATGAATTCTCTTTTCCTATGATTTCTTTCATCATATAGGACTCTAACTCCATCCCATTCAAACTCATGTCCATGTGTGATCATATGTTTTGGCAACGCACTATGGTATTTCTGACTCCTTCGAAGATTGTTTTCATGTTCATCTCTCCTTAGACTTAGTGGTCTCCTATTTTGGCCTATATAAACTGCCTTGCAACTCCTACATTCTATTTTATAAACAACATTTTGTTTCTCTAGTTTGTCTTCTTTATATATTGTATTTTGTATTTTGTATATTGTATCTATATATTGTATTTATATATTGTATGTAAACCCATTCCTCTTAGTAAAAATCTCAGAGAATTAGAAATTTTATCAAAATAAGGTAAAACAACCGTGTTGAATTTATCAAATTCTCTAGTTTCTGTGTTGATTAAATTGTTCTCTTTCTGACAAATCTGATGGACTCTGTTGTTAATGTGTTTTTCAATAAACAATGGTGGATAATGGTTAAAAGAAAGGATCTGTTTGCAAATTTCAATATTTTTTTATGGGAACTTTGATGTGATAATTTTATAGCCCTATCAACCATATTTTTAACAATTGCAATTTTCATTTGTATTGGGTGATTTGACAAAAAGCTCAAAGTTCGTCCTGAAAATGGCGGTTTTCTGTACCAATCTGTTATAGTTTTTCCTAACACCTTTTTTTCTTTCTAAGTCCAATTATTATAAAATAAAATTTAATTTTCAAGCAGATGAATTTTCACTTAACTAGCTTCTGTTGTGTAATTTTGTGCACTTACGACGTTTACTGAAGATTTAACTCCTTAAGAATAAAAAACACTTGAAAACAAAAAAATTAATATTGTGATATCCTGGTACTTATCAAAAGTAAGGTTGCCAGAGGGATGTTCAGATATTACTTATTATTTTTAATCAAGACTTTCAATACATGAAAGCCTGGCACCCTTAACACCTGCAATAATGATTGTCTAAGGAAGATTCAATAGAATACTTTAACAAGTTGCTTTGAATATGTATACAGTGATATACAAAATTGCATTGATATTATGCCATTAATAATAAAAAATGAAAATTTCCAAAATTTACTATGTTTTACAACGTAGAATCTCACTTACTAATTTTCACTTTATTTTGTAAGTTTTTCATTAAGAATTTTTAAGTTTTAGTAATGGTTACAAATAAGATTACAAGTAATCATAAACTTTATTTTATTGATTAAATTTATATATTATTGAATAAAAATAAAGAAAAATTTTTTGTGTTTTTTCAATCTTTTCAGTGAACTTCACTGAGTGCAATAAAAAAGAAATCTTTAGTGTTGTATAAACTATCTTTGATATTTCAGAAATATTTAATTTTCAATTGATAAATTCAAAATATTCAGAGAGAATCTATAAAATTACAAAAAATGCAAACAAATCCTTAACATGAAAACAATTAAATTGATTGATTTTGTGAGAACTATGTCACTGGGATAATTGCGTTTTCAAAAATGGTGAAAATATTTCAAGGACCAGTTTCTGAAGAATTTCTCCAACATGTGCTTTTTACGACGTTAGACTGTCTCTGGTCTAGGAAGGGGTGTACAGTTAAAAGAGATTGGACTACACTGTACTTGAGTTCTTAGGAAAATGGGTACAAACCAAAATCTGTCAATTTTAAAGGGAGTTTTCGTTCAATAATATCGGTTGGTGGTAACCAAACCAAACTCCGTTCTTAGACTGTTGTCAATCAAATCCAAGTGATCAAATTTTTTGGTCTTTACAGTCTTATAAAAAAACAACACATTGCTATTCTGGTGTCAAAATTTTTAATACGATCGACGTTTCGGCTCGACTTTGAGCCATTTTCAAGATCTAAACAAAATAATTTTTAAAAAGACTGTAACCCAAGTGCGAATTCCAATACGGCCCAACATTGGCCCAGTATTGGCAAAAATGTTGCCGAAATTCGGCTGCCAGTATTGGGCCATAGCTGGATGTGTAACTACGGTATGCACTTGGCGGCCAATTCTGGCCCAGACTCTGGCCGCCATTACCGGAGTTAATTAAAAAAATAATACAAAATCATTGAATTGTTTTAGGACGCATCTATATACGACTGCATAACGTCCGAATATTTATTATAATTTCAAAAACTGAAATTTCATTCAAACATTTTGTTTAACTTTAGCACTCACTACTGCTATAAGCTAAAGATATGACAAAAAAGGTATTTAAAAAATAAATAATAATTGATTGCGAGTAATTTGACTTTGAATATTAATGGGTCCTAGTGTAGAGTGAATATATATTACATATTTAAATATTATATTATAAATAAAATTTCGAACGCTACGGGGTATCGAACCTACATCTATACCTAAATCTATCGCCTAGCAGTCGGGAGTCTTAACCATTGCGCTAAACTTCTGAGATGAAACTTGATGAAAAAGCCATCCTCATAAGCTACAGCTCAAAACAGTTGAAACACCAAATTTTAAACTCTCTTTTTCTAATTAAATATTTATTATTATACGACGTGATGTATAGATGTAAAATATGCGAACTGTTAACAGGAATATCAATAAAATAATTTTTAAATAAATAATTTATATCGATTACAATTTTTCTTCGTGTAATATTTCGTTTTTTGGCGTTTTAGACTACTTTACAACTTTCTACAATGACAGGAAATGTAATTTTTTATGAACATTGAAAATTTGTAATGACGGAACTTAGAAATTTCATAGTAAACTTTGAAAATTTTTTAATAACAAATTTTTTTAAACTTTCGTGTAAGTTTTGGGTTTTAGGTGTTTTAAACCATTTTACAACGTTTAAGATTGACATAAAATCTAATTTTTTCTGAACATTCACAATTTTACATAAAGATGGAACTTGGAATTTTTTTCTTAAAAAAAATCAGGAAAAAAGTTGCATTCGAGACAGTTGTATTTATAGTTCTTAGACATTAGAAAACACATAAATCTGAATAAATGCTTTGGCCTATACTTGGCACCTCTTTCCGGCCTTTGCAGGGCCAGACCTTGCCTTTTCCTATTGAAACATGTTTAGCCAAAGTAAAGACGAAGTTGGGAACAGCAGTGCGCCGAGTCTGGGCCGAACTCTGGCTTTTCCTCTTCAAACATGGTTTGCCGTAGTAAGTCATACTGGGCGCAGTGATGCGCCTTTGCTGGGCCAGACTCCGGCCTTTCCTATTAAAACATGTTTTGCTAGAGTAAAGACGAAGTTTGGAACAGTAATGCGCCGCGTCTGGGCCGATCTCTGACTTTTCCTGATAAAACATGGTTTGCCGTGATAAAAGTAACACTTGGTCCAGTAATGTGCCATCACTGGGCCAAGCATCGGCGGTAGATCGACAAATTTTAATAGCTAATATAGGCAACCAGTACGGGCACAACATTGGGCCGATTAAAATGCCGATATTGGCCCAATAACATTAGCCGATCTTTGGCTGCCGAAATTGGACCAAGCCTGGGCCGTGTTTTCAGTTCCGGCAATTCGCACTTAGGAAAGACCAAAAAATTTGATCACTTGGATTTGAGTTTTCGTTCTTCTGTTTTTCTTTTTTAAAATCATTTCAGTATTCAGGGTGACCCGGTACGGTTCGGTCGCTTTAGATGAAAGTTTAAAGTATCGTCCGTTAGATTATGAAGTGAAGCTAAATTGTAACTTTGGATTTTTTAATTCATCCTTCTGAATTTTCAACAAAATTTCATTTAATTTTATAAATTTGAATTTTGAAACTTTGAAGTACTTTGAAAAATAAAAAAAAAATAAAATTTTTTTTTTTGGTTTTTCACTTTTAACAAAAATATATGGGAAAATTTTTTTTTTCTTATCATCTATGAACACTCGCAAGGTGATTGTGACTATAAAAATTTGTGTTGTGCCGATGGATTACTTATGAGTCTCCTGAGGCATTAAAAATGGAATACAGGACATAACAGCTGAAGGATAAGTCTTTGTTCCTTCGTATTGTTTTTATACTTACGTGAAACTGAATTTTCTTAGAAATTGAAACATTTCATCATGAATTTTGCGGAAATCGACAGAATGTGGGGCTCAGAATTTGAGGTAAATGACAGTCCGGTTAAGAAGATGAAATCTTTTTACGCGTTGAGTCGAAAACTCAATCAAATTGAATCTCAGAAAACCTTTCTCACAAAATGCAAAAATCATGGAGTTCTTCCAAAAAAATTTTTTGATTTACAAAACAGATCAGATTTTAAATTCGTGAACATTAAAAATAGAGAAAAATTTCATGAAAACACACAGAAATTTTAAAGATAAATTTTAAATTTGGTTATTAGTGACTGTCACACAAGAATCAACAATTTGAATAGAAAAATTGAAATTACTCTTGACAAATTAAATGAACAGGTACCTCCTTATGTTATTCAAGAGTGTATCATTAAAGACAATGAATTGAACAAGAGAATTAATAAGAATAATTAAAAATAGACAGAAAGTTTAATAATTTAATTCAAAATCAAGGTGATGTTCAAAAATTAAACATAAATCTTCATCGTGCGCTGTCGTGTGCAGAGTCGGACTCATGGTTTCTGAATCATTCGAAGATTGATATACCTATGCGAGTTATCAACATTTTGAGATTAGGTGAAGGTTTTAGTATCAAATTTGGTGAAAAAAGTTTGTCCAATTACTGGAAGTTGTAAAAGATTTAGAGATAAATATTCACAAAATTCCAGTTAATAAATTGCAAGAATTCAGATGAAAACTATCAGGATTATCCAATGATTTTGCTGCAAATAACAAATTATTATCTATTATGGACAAAAAATTAAATGAAAGATATAAGTTAACGAATTAATTTTTAAAGAAAAATCCTGATCTCCCGATAACTTGTGCAGATAAGGGTTATATTACTATAGCAATTTTGAAAAGTGAATATAACAAAAAAATGATGACAATTCTTGATGACAAAAATAGTTTTGAAATAATAGAAAACAACCCTCTCAAAAAATTACAAAAGCCACTTTCAATATTTTAAATAAATTTAGATTGAATGGATATCTTGGGAAAGTGAATAAAAGTGATATAGATACTGTAAATTCAGTTCTTTCCTTATCTTATGGTCTCATTAGAGCGCACAAAGTTGATTATCCACTCAGACCTGTAATATCAACAATAGGTTCTCCGACTAGAAAATTAGAAGAATTACTCAGTAATATCATTGAAAAATCAATTACAATTTCGCAAAACTCAGTAAAAAACAGCACAGTTTTTCTTGAACTCATTGAAGGAATTACAATTCCTCATGATTATATCCTTGCTTCCTTCCATGTAATTGCTATGTTCCCGAACATTCCTTTAGAGAAAGTTAAAGAATCAATTGAAAAAAGATGGGATTACATAAAACTACACACTAAAATTCCATTTGAAAAGTTCATTGAAGCAATTGATTTTGTTCTTCGTTCCTTCTATTTTAAATTTGATTGCAAATGTTATAAACAAAAATTTGGAACACCAATAGGGTCTGTTCTCTCAACTATTTTAGCTGAAATTGTCATGGAAGATTTAGAAAATACTGTTTTCAACAAAATGAAAAATTTGATTAATGACAAATTAGAAAAAGTAGGCTTTAAATGCCTTTTCCATGCAAGATACGTCGATGATTCTTTTCTTTGTGTAGAAGCAAGTAAAATTAATATACAACTAATAAGCTAAATTTTCTAGATCTAACTCTGATTAAAACAGATGATGGTAAAATTATAACAGATTGGTACAGAGAATCGTCATTTTCAGGACGAACTTTGAGCTTTTTGTCAAATCACCCAATACAAATGGAAATTGCAATTGTTAAAAATATGGTTGATAGGGCTATAAAATTATCACATCATAGTTTCCATACAAAAATTATTGAAATTTGCAAACAGATCCTTTTTCTGAATCATTATCCACCACTGTTTATTGAAAAACACACTAAAAACAGAGTCCATCACATTAGTCAGAAAGAGAACAATTTAATCAACACAGAAACTAGAGAATTTGATAGATTCAACACGGTTGTTTTACATTATTTTGATAAAATTTCTAATTCCCTGATATTTTTACTGAAAGAAATGGGTTTACATACAATATATAGAATTCCATTCAAAAGTAACAGGCCAAACTAGGAGGCCACTAAGTCTAAGGAGAGATGAACATCGAAACAATCTTCGAAGGAGTCAGAAATACCATAGTGTGTTGTCAAAACATATGATCACACATGGACATGAGTTTGATTGGGATGTAGTTAGAGTTCTATATAATGAAAGAAATCATAGGAAAAGAGAATTCATGGAAATGTTATACATAAAAAGAGAGGGAAATAATACAATCAATTTAAAAAATGACCTTTCACAATATAACAAAGCTTTTGGTAGTTTTTATCACATGAAGGACTTCTGAAATATTACGGATTGACACGTAGACTGAGAATTTAAAGTTTATAATTCGTCAAAGAAGAAAAAAATTAGAATAATGTAAATAACAGTATGATAAGAAACTTCAGTCTCATATATACATACATTACTAATATTAAGCATAAAATTGATCGATGTTTTCGTAGTATCCTATGAAATTTACCCTGATGAGGAGATCTAAATGATCTCGAAACATGTTGGTCCCAAAAAGTAGTATAAAAAAGACGGAGAAAGAGAAAGGAAATGAGAGTGAGGATGGCTTGGTTATCTCTTTTCCCATTCTCTCCCTCTTTTTTCCTCTAGTTATATTCTTGTCTCTATAATGAGCCGATTAAAATGTTGTTTGGGAACATATTTTGAGGCAATTCTATGCAATTCTTCTTGCATATATTGAGCTTTTCAAATATGTTTTTTCAAAATAACTGATCTTTAGTTTCATAATGTTTCTCAGTTTTTTTGCTCAAAAATATAATTTTTGCACAGATTTTTTTTTTATACCATTAAGCCGTTTCCCTTTCGGCTAGCCTCTAGAGGTAGGCGTGACACTACCCGATTCGGGTAGTGTTTCTAGGTGGATAGTTTCTTGTAGTAAATAACTACAAGTGTGGGCTCACCACACCCACGACCGCCAACAGCAACGCAGTAGTATTATTCTCGAGCGGTCACCCATCCAAGTACTAACCGCGCCCAACACTGCTTAACTTCAGTGATCTAACGGGAACTGGTGTTTCCAGCGTGGTATGTGGTATGTGTAATATTGTGTTTTCAATTTTATTTTTAAAAAATGTAACAAACAGAGACATTAAGCCACAGACCTTGATATTTGTTCTTTTGAGTTCGGTTTTTAATGCCGTTCTCAGGGAGTATGTTTCTGGGTCAACCTCGTGAAATTTATTTATCCGACTTGCGTGTCTCTACATCCAGGGCACCTCCTCACGGTGACTGCGGGCAACGGAGTGAGCCTGAGATTCGGGTAAGTCCCTGGATTACGGCTTTGATGCTGTCATGACAGGTGACCGCATGCGTTTCACGATGCAGAGAGTCGGATCCTGAGGATTCGGATTACGCGACCTCAAAAACATATAATAAACATGGTCCGACCCCGGAATCGGGAAAATTTTGTATGAGGTTTCTCGAGATTATTGCAGAACCCTGGCGTGCTTGGGTTTTATGGACCTCGAATTCAGATTCAGCGACCCCAAGAACATACAGTAAACATGGTTTGACCTCCACACGAGAAAAAAAGATTCTTTATGAGGTTTTCCCCGTTGAGTTCTTCAATAATAGATTTAACGCTTTTACGATGATTCATTATCAGAAATTGGAATTAAAAATTTTAAAGCTTTTTCGGGTTTCAATCGTCTGCGAAACTATGAATGTTGCCAAAGTTTCGTGAAAATTGCAGTTCATTTCTTTAGGGCTGACCTGAAACTGATGCTTCCGCTCATTTTGTTCTTATATATGTATTCTCTACGATGCCTGTGCTCAAAAAACGAAATTTGATAAATTACTTACAATGAAGCACGCACCAATAACTAACACATTGAAAAACATCTCTAACCATCCTCTCAGCAATAAAATGATTTCAGCCTTATCTAAAGGACATGACTTTGCAGTAGTTCCTTCCAAAATCGCAAAAGAAGAAATTATCAGTAATTTGGAATCCACAACATATACCCTTCCACCAGAAAAAGCGAATGACATACGGCGTAGGGCAGCCGACATCTTACACCAAGCCCAAGCTTCCTCCTCAAACATAACAAAACAAGAAAAAACAGCAATTAAAGAACTGAATCAGAATAAAGGCATCATAATGTTACCGGCAGACAAATGCAACACAACAGTCATAATGAATAAAGAAGACTATAACAACAAAATTATGGACGTTCTAACTGACGATACATATAAATAACTTAAAAAAGACCCCACAAAAACAATAGTCCGCGAAACAAAAACCCTTCTGAAAAACTTAAAACTTGACAGCGAAGCAATATCGAAATCAATGCCTACTAATTCCATCTTTCCAAAACTTTACGGACTCCCAAAAATCCATAAAAAAACATCTTACTCAGACAGATCGTCAGCGCAATAAACTCACCAACTTACAACCTAGCACGCTTTCTTGCTAAAGAACTTAATCCTTTCACAGGAAACTCTATCACACACGTCCAAAACTCTTTTGACTCCATCAGAAAGATACAGCAGATTCACATTCAACCCCAATACATCCTAGTGAATTTCGACGCAGTATCTTTCTTTACGAAAGTACCAATCTCTGACACAATCGATATTATTAAATCATTTGCAAACTTCCCCTCCAATCTCACACCTTCGATAGAACACTGTCTCACTAATACCTACTTCTCTTCCGAAAACCAATCCTACGAACGAAACTCAGGAGCAGCAATGGGATCTCCAATCTCACCTATGATAGCAAAAATTTTCATGGAAGATCTAGAAACTAAAATCTTTAACAAATCCAAGCTCAAACCGGAATTTTAGTGCCTTTATGTTGACGACACTTTTGTCATCTGGAGACATGGACTAGATGAACTACACAAGTTCTTCAATTTCATCATTCAGTTACACCCTAATATCAAGTTCACCATGAAAATAGACCACATGAAGTTTACAGAAAACCTACCCATACAAACAGATACCTATATGCCTCCTCCCACATCCACCCATCTCAAAAGCAATCGGTCGTCAACTCCCTTGTATACAGAGCTGTCTCCACAGCAGATAAAGAAAACTTACAAAAGGAAGTACAAAATGTTAAACAAGTCCTAACACAAACCGATTACACGAACAAACAAATTAATAAAGCAATAAAAAAATACACTCAAAAAAAGTGAGTCAACACAATCCACTAAAGAAAGAGAGAGGAAAACGACCAACATCCTACCCTACATTCAAGGTATTACAAAACAATTTGAAAAACTCGTGTCGATTATTCCTTCTTAAATTGATCATCTTTGTACATAAGGTAAAGACATTTCCAAGCATTTCTCTATCAATTTTAAAAATAATAATCTACACGAGTTTTTTGAATCGTACGAAAAGATTCAAAAGCATCATGAATATGTTGATAATTATCATTGTATACAATTAAACTTTTAACGTTTGCAAGTTTTCTGCGAACGCAACTCCAAAAATAAACTCCGACAGAAGTCCCGCCACGACTTTTTAACTCTGGATTGAGCATGGGTTAATATTTTGTTTCTTTGCGGTGCCAATTAATTATATTCACTCTGAATGTACTTCAGAACCTTTTAATCACTCTATTTTACTCTTGAATAAAACATGCGGAGTTGAATGTATTCGATACTGACTCGATTTAATACTCCAAAAAATTGTTCTACTCAACTCCGCTAGCCATTAACTGCGCAAATTCTCAACAATGTACCTACCACCAGTTTTTGTATTTCTAAGAATAAAATTGAAATCCACTGTGATGGCAGGCACTCCCCCAGGATCTCTGGGATTAACAGCAAAGAGTGGATGGGTAAGCTTAAAACTCTTTCTTGAGTCCTTGACCACGTCATCAAGCAAACCTACATCACAAAAGAGGATCCAATATTAATTATTTACGATATTTTATAATTAAGCTTATGGTGAATTGATGCACAAACATCCTGGATGTCCTATGACCATAAATGATGTGGGTGCCTGCGGGACAAGCTTTTCCGAAGGCTTTCACACCACTGATCATTAAGGCTGGATTTGAAAAGACTAGAATCTGTCCATTCGATAAGGATGTTTTTAAAGAAGATGAATTCTATGGATGCAAAGTCGCTGATGGACCACTTAGTGCAGAAAGCGAAACTGACAATGCTGCTCCACAAGTTGAACAATATGAGGGATATCTCGAGGTTGCAGAAAGCACTGACTTGGTTCGATCTTTTCAGGGAGAAATTTATTCATCAATACACAGAAAGGTGATTCAAGAAGGAGCTTTGAACTACATTTGGCGAAAGAGCAGGCCTGTCTCAGCATTTACATCAGCAATGTCTTGCTGTAGAAGAAACTGCGGAGCAACTTTCGACAGCAACTCAGACTAGTTAGCACAGCGATGTGAATGGGGTGACTTTACACTTTGCAACAGAACCAAAAAAAAAGGGAAGTTGCTCTACTTGCTCTATAACATATGACAGAATTTTACTTGATACATTCTCATAAAGAAAATGTCGGTAAACTGACAGCTGCGTTACAAACAAAATTTTTTTTCAAGTTTCAGAAATTTTTGTGAAAGTTTCTTACAGACGGGTAAAAGACTTGAAATTTATCTTAATGCAATTTTTTATTTCGATGGAAATTAGAAAATTTATATTCTTTTCGAAAATTTGAAAACTTTCAAAAAGTAGAAAAATAAATTTTCTGGTAGATTGAAAAATTTTAATCAGAATTTTCACTAGTTTTCACATGGTTTTATTTTTCAAACGCAATCGTCTATATAGCCTAGCTGCTGAGTGTGAAGAGCGAGTATCACAATGAGAATGTAATCGTCAAGGCCGTAGGTTCTTTGAGAATCCTCTTCATAGTACCAGATCGAGGTACAGAAATAAATATAATGTACATTAGATATAATAGTGTTGAACATAATCTAGAAAAGTTCACATTCTGGACAAAATCTAGTGCGAAGCACGAGATACGTGATAAGAATGTGTTCGTTAAAGCCGAAGGAGCTTCAACAAAAGAGAATTCACAACCATGAAATTACAGTTTTTCACGCTTTGAGCTTTAATTTCAAAAGGTCTGTGCACAAATGTGTGGGGAATATAAAGACCGAGCGCGTAGCGCGAGGTAAATACCGTATTGAGCGCGAAGCGCGAGAACCAACAGTCGCGCGCCCTAGGCGCGCTCAAAATTGCGAGCGAAGCGAGCCGCGCGCAAAGCGCGCAACGAGAATGTGCCCGCGCAGCGGGCATATTTTTTCTATTTCAACAATCATTTGAAAATACATGTTTAATTTAAATACGGAAATCTTTCCGTTTTGTTGCAAACTGACGCACTAAAGCGCTATGGAATTTAGTCCTATCTACTGTAGGGTGTTCAAGTGTTTTACTAGGAAGTAACTTCTTGAACCCTATCGCGGCTTCATATTCGCATCAACACAGACAAAAGCCTCGTCAGCAGTCTTCACAAGAATTAGACGGTGCAGTACTGTGCATGCTTTAAGTAGAGCCTTGTCATTGGTGGAGAATAGAGATTAAAGAGAATTGCTAATTATTCTCTTATCTCTACCAATGACAAGATATTATTCACGCATTCGCAATACTGCTCCCGACCCTCGTTGGGAGCACTAATGCGCATGCATCAGGCAGAGACCTTCCATTCATACATAATTTAGAATTCACGATAATTTAGTTCACGTGTGTCTGTCATTTGGGGTTACTTGTTTAAATTGTAATTATATTTAGTTTATGTACAGAAATATTTAGTGTCATCGACAGTGATTGTTTATTTCATACATCTTGTTCACTTTGCTAACCGGTTTCTACTTCTTCAGAAGTTAGTATACTTTCACATAAAGATTACACTTTCGATGTTTCATATTATCATACTAATATGATACATACATCAATAAAATGCTTGTTAAAAAATAAAGTACCTTTCCACAGTTACTGTCGATAAGTCTAAATATTTCTTCATAAATACGAAATATGGTCATCATTTAAATATGTAACCACAAATAACAGCAAATGACAGATTCTAACATGCATATAACGATTATCACTGATGCGGCTCTTGGCTGTATTAAGGCCAATGTGGTGCCGCGGTAGGGATAGAGATAGTTATTTTTAGTACAAGCTTTGACGCGTGAAATGCATGGTGGGTGAGGCCTGAGTACAACTAGAGAACCGAGAAGAATTAAACTTGATTCTTTGAGTTTTATGATCCTGGAAGACTTCGTGACTCAGTATTTACTCAGCCATTTCCAACCTCTGTATCCGTTGTTTCATCGATATCCCTTCCAGGATATATAATTATATTATAATAAACTGTAACGATACGTCCGTGACTCTTGGCCTCTCTTCTCGTTCCTAAGGTGGCCTAAGTTTACCCTCAAGTTCTCCCAATTCAAGCCATGGAGAACAGAGAGATCGTGGACTGCTGGTTCTTGAAAAAATAAGAGGCACGATAAAGGATGGGACCAAGAAGACCAACGAGACCTTGCGAGATGAGACCAATCTATTCTTTGCGGAGAAGCGATTTGATACTCCGGTGTCAGAGGCCTGAGTTTATCACTGTCATCTCTTGACGCTGGATTTCTATAGTCTTGATAGGTTTATAATTTCGTATAAACCTCGATTACCAGTGATCGGATTCGCCATACACATTGCATATTGCATAGCCTGCTTCTCTTGGGATATCGCACTCCTAGCACTCACGAGGGACAAGCTTTCTTCACGAGAAAATACGAACCCACTTCAAAGCCATGATCTGCACAAAGTGGCCTATTGAATGCTGTAAAATTATCAACTGGTCTATAATCACCATCTAATTGATGTAAGTTTATCATCTAAAAAAAAGACGTCCTGTTTGAGGTCTGCATTTTTTGAAAAGTTTTCACTTCAGAATACAATTTTTCACTGTTGGGTTCCTATCAACCTGTCAATTGTGTTACAAGCGAAAGTGGCAATTTATAATAATATTTTGACGTCTCAAGTAAATTCTAATATGAGCTTCAAATTTTAAATAAATGAATAAATTTTACATTTCACTTGCAGATGATACAATTTTATTTTTCAAGTTTTACATATCTAAAGATAAAGATGTACAAGCCTGCCTATTATTACAGTATAACTCACAATTGTCATTGACATTTTGTGAATTGTTTTGACCGTAGGTGTCCAATCAAGACAGAAATCAGACACAATTCTAGACAGTAATAATTATATTTTGCCCTAGACTTTCACTCAATTGTTATAAACAACTTATTTAAAAAATGATCCAGCATATCAGTTTTAGCTGAAAACCAATATTATCAATATTATTATTATCATTATTCAAACTTGTTCTCGGGTGAACCCGGTTTTTCATCATCAGCCACGGACTAATTCCAGTGCCTGATGAGATTATTATTATTATGTTGGACTATCATCCACCCACAGATACTTATGACCTAGTACTTCGCTACAAAACACGTTCGCGAAACGCGGCAATGGTGTCGTTTGTAGTTCGTCTTTCATCGCTGCTATCCTTACACAGCGGCCGCGGTCGCGAGCGTCGGAGGTGACAATAGTCGGCTCTGGATGCTTTCTTAGAGCTGCCATCTTATTATTAGGAATTATACGTATCATATTAATGGTGATGTTAGGGCAACCCTGATAAAAAGGTGCTTTTACATGATGATTAATCGTTTTAAAATATTAATGTCTCTGGCTTGAGATGGTTACAGCCCAATATGTCAAAGGAATTTTTGGTGAGAGTTGGATTTTTAAATTTATTTTTGAATAGTATGTACGGGGCTGTCCCGGTATATATTATTAGTCATAGACGCATTATTATAATGCAATCAAGTGATCTGATAAGAGCGTGTGCCTTAACATATTGGGCAAATCCCGGTTTTTACCCCATCATTCACGGACTGGGTAGCAGTCAAGTGCATGATGGGCGGGACCTACAGCTTACGGGAGATCCAAACCACCAGAACCTCGATAAAGGTACATTGAAAAATTTCGAAAGGTACCGGCTGAGGGATCGAACCCCGGACCTCTAAGGTGAAGTCCGAGCGTCTAACCAACTGAGCCACCGAGGCTCTGTATCTTATTTATTTTGTTTAAAATTTTTCGGGCGAACCCGGTTTTTCATCATAGCCACGGACTTAGTCAAGTGACTGATGAGATGAGGATGTTATAAGCTATTTTAATACGTTTGAAATCATTTGCGATGATGTTGTAGGTACAAAATTAGGAGCATGGTGTAGTTTGCAGTTTGTCTATACCGCTGTTATCCTTACACAGCGGCCGTGAGTGTTTGAGTTGACAGCAGTCGCCTCTGGATGCTTTCTTAGAGCTACCATGTGATTTTCTAATCTTATTTATATCTTATCATCTTATTTATTATTACTATTATTATTATTGTACCATTAAGCCAGGGTAAGCGTGACTCACTCAGTGCTACCTTGGGATCAGGGAGTTTATAAGAGGAAAGTGAATTGTACAAGGTGGTATAAGGGGGGGGGGGGGCGTATAGATTTTGAAATTATTCTAGAATTCTTGTATTATTTATTCAAATAACACGTTCGCTTCGCAACACTTCCGACCTAGGTTACTGATCGATCTTTCTAGCAAGCACTCCAGGCGTAGAGCTTCGCAGTCATTATGTAAAGCTCTCCACTCGGGCGCATGAGAGACTTTGACCAATATTATAACATAACAAAAAAGTTCATATTGGGGTGAGAAAATATCATTGAAGAATCATTTCACATACAGAAGAATTATCTTTTCAATTTTTCAAACAAAAATTGTTTAAATAATATGCTTAAGTTTCTGAGTTAGGGTAAAACTCATTACACCATTTCATTCCATGGAAAAAATGGATGTCCCTGTCTTGGATGATTTTTTTCTCTATCCCATTTTTTATGTAGAGGGTATCTTGCTATTACTATCAGAAAAATCTGATTGAATTTTGATGTACATATATTTAAAGATTTTTCCGGTCACGTACATTAAATTTAATGCACAGTGTGCATTAAAACTTAAACGCTATAATTTAAAAATATGCTCTTTTCAGCTTCCACTCTAATAAATCAATTTCAGCTTTAAAATGGTTTAATCAACCTTTGATTTCTCTTGGATTAATTGTTCCAACTTTTTAGGTAAATTATTTAGCGTGAGATCGTGTTAGAATCCTAAAATTAAAAACATGTGAAGTGAGTTATAAGTTAGGTCGAGATTTGGTATTATTTATGTATTATTCTGTGGAACTTATAGTTTTAAGTATCTGTGACAATGTATATGTGTCTGCTCATGCGCATTTATAGTTTAGAAAATTTTTTATCACTTCAAAAGATAAAACGTTTAATATAATTTTTATGTTCTTTATATCTATCTTCAATAATTCTGAGCAACATCGAGTTTATTTGAGTAATTTGTTCGGAGATAAGAAATCATATTGTTGGAATGGCTCATTTTCCCGTCGTATTTGTTTATATATTACTGAACCCAAACAGAAACTATAAAATCGATTTCGGCATTTTTCTTAGAAATTTAATGCAAATGATTTCTAAAAAAATACTTCCAAGGCTGTTAGGAATTTCAGGCTGTAAAATTTTGAACAGAAAATACCAGATCCTTCGCACTGTGCGGCATTTGGCTCTCGGACGCTTACTATTCGTTACTTGCGAGTTTTTGCGAAATTATGAAAACGTGCTTTTATTAAATATCATGTGAAACACACTGATAATTGACATTTTTCAATAACTAGAAGGTCGATGGGCGACGAGCGAATGGCAAAAAGTAGTTTAGGTAAATGCTATTTATTTGCTGACATTAATACTGACAATACTATTAAATTTTACTTAATTTTTTTTCATCCTATCGCCGATTTTTTTACCTCCCTGTTTCTAAGGATAAGTAAGAATAATCAAACACTAAAAAGTAATAACGGATCTATAAATATGAGCGTATCCACGAAAAGTGCCATTTCCGGTGGAAAAAAATATTGAAAATATAATGTTTGGAGCACATCCTTTCAACTTTTTTTAAGCATTGTACATACGCATAAAGAAACTTATTTTGCTTATGAGCCGCTTACTTTTTCTCATATGCAAAAGTTACAAGAATATATTTTTGGTAAACTAATTATATTTTTGTTTATCACGAAACAAATGAAGAACGGAAGATCATTTTATGTTGGGTTTTCTAGTATTATGTTCAAGACATTGCCCATTTTAGTGTGAATAGGTAATATTGAAAGATGTTTATATAGAAAATTACTATATTTTTTCAAATAAAAACTGCGTTATTTTTGAGGCACATGATTGTCCTTTTGGAGAAATTTGTTCGGACGCTGCAATACAGCAAAATGAGTACACAATTTGATCATATCTTGATGCGCACAATTTTCGCAGCTGCATGTCTTGGAAAGGGCATTTGTGATAAAATGTCGGAGGAGATATTTTAGCCTTAATTAAACATTACTTTAGCAGACACTGCAGTATTTACTTAATCCATGGTCAACTTTTTCGGTCGAACATACCGTTTGATTTCCGTAAGCATAGAAAAGTGTGCTTTATGAAGTCTTGGCGTAAAGTACGATAATGGTGTGGGGGGGGGATTTTTTCGACAAAATCCAAATTTTAAATATTTGAATAAGTGATACTTCGAAACTTTTAGTAGCACTTTTTTTCCTTTTTATGGTGTCTTACGAATGCCCGAATGTAATATTCAGAAATTTAGGCACAATATGATATATATGCATACAAAGGATTCAATTTGTAGCTGGAGACAAATATTATACAGATATATTTTTGGGATTTAGTCCAACTATTACATGTTATATCGTTTTATCAGGGTTTCTTTAATGATTTGAGCTTTTTTTCTTCCTGCATGAAGTCTTTCTCAATATTTTTATGCAATACGACCATTATGAGATATTTGAGCGGGAAGCACATGAAAAATTGAAAAATAATTTAATAGTTTGCGTAACTGTCAGTGGAGCAGGATTCAATTAAACAACAAATAATTTACGGAATAAATACCTTAGTTATCACTGATTACGATGATGCTATTCTTATATACAGACTTTTAAGTATGAAACTTGGACTGTTGGTCACGGAATCGGATCTCTAGGCACACTGTGGTTATATGACCTCAAAAAAACAAGACCGTGAGACTGGACCTTTTTTCACATCGGGTCTCAAAATGTACATGTAATTTTTTAACCTACATAACCAAGCCCGTGGCTACGTGTACACCAAATGTATTACTTGCATTCAACTAACAAACATGTTGTTTGAAGAAATCAAAAAATTTGGTTGGATCAATCAAAATATTCAGTGTAACCAACCAAACTTTTTGTTGACTCAGCGGCGTAGCCAGTGGGAGGTAAGGGGGATTGAGGGTAAAAGCAATTTTTTTTTCTGACTTTACTATTTTTTCATTTCGTTTCATAGTAAACGTTTAATATTTTTCAATTTAAAAAAAATTGCTCAACCCGTGGTCGAAGGCCATGAAACGCTAAAAGGTGCTTATTTTTGTTGTTTAAAAATGACAAATTATTTACGGAAAAGCAATGAGTATGACTATAAAATGATGATAGACATCACTGAAAGTAATTTTAACCTAATTCAATTGAAAATACTACCCCTAAAAGGAAAAAAGTTACTCTGCAGGAGATCAAAAATTCATAATGGCTTTTTTATGTACCTTAAATATTTTTGAACTTGAATAATTAAAGATGACCTTTCAAGAGTTAAAATTATTTGAATAATTTAGACTTTTTGTTTTAATTTCCGAAAAACATGTTTCTTTTATTGAGTCACGGGCCCAGTCATGGTTCCTTCAGCTTGAACCAAAGAAATCTGTTATCACTTTTTTTGCAAAGAAAAATTCTTCTCTTGATTTATGTATTTTGCGATTTTCATATATTTCTCGCGATATTGGAATGCTTCAAACACCATACGAAAATGTTTCCTGGAAGCTCTTAGAATTGCAACTCTAGTTGCGACACTCCTGTATGTTTGTGTGCCAAAATACCTATCATTGTAACGATTTCGGAAAAGTAAAAGGGGTTCTAAGACCTCTCAGTCCCAGCTGATTCTGAGACTAATTCTGTGGCTGATTCTGAGACAGCTGACTAAAATGCTTACATCATTAGAGTCGATCTTTTAGAATAATGTGAAGTATCAACATTTTCTTTTTTACGCACTAAGCCTAATCTCTTTCTGTGTATTTTTTATCTCTGATTCAGTTTCCTCCAACACAAGCAAAATAGCTACATGTTTCTTTAGTTCAAGCGGAAGAAATTTTAGATTAGGCTTATTGAACTTTTTCCAAAAAAGTATGCATTTAACTAAATCCAAAACACACGTACATATGCCAAATTTGCCATAACTCTTTAACCAGTAGAAAGTTTTTCTTTTTAATTTCAAATAGAAGAAGAGAACAAGAGATATTGACCGATATAAAAAATTATTCTTTGCAATATATTCTCAAATATAAACAAATATTTGTATTCTATTAATTTTATATTGCTTTTATTATATTAGCTATAATGTATATTAATTTTTCAGTTGCGCTTTTTCCCCACTTTTTACCTATACTCAAGCCCCTCATGAAGGAAAATTCTGGCTATGCCGCGCTGCTGGGTTGACCATACAGCAATGCATTTATTTCGTTGATCCACAAAATGTTTTTCTGAGTGTGCATGCTTATTAACCCCATATAAAATATATACATAAGCTGCGAAATATGGTTTCGCCACTATGAAATATGTGGTATACCAATTCTCGATATCAGGTGCCTTTAATCACCTTAAATCCACAGTCTGAGCACACCCTGTGTTCACTTAACTTCAGGGTTATCTTAATCTTTCGACAGCTGCCCAGCGCCTCCTCAATTGTTCTTGCTCTCCTTCGCCCTCGCCTGCACCACAGATAGAGTACTTCTTTCTTCTCATTCTTTTCTACATCAATTGGCCTCGGGGACGTGGCATGGGTTCCACGCGAGCGCACTCGTACACAATCGCGTTTTGGTTTAGTACCCGCAGAGGTGTCGGCAGCCATGTTGAAAGCCATGCATCCAATTCTCCTCACAGTAATGTATGTACTCCTTGCACAGGTTTGCAGTTACGCATAATCGCAAATGGGTGTCTCCTTCTTTGGTAGTCTGCCTCTTTATGAGTCAGACAAGCAAGATGGCGAGGATTGAGGAACGCCCAATGGTCATTCACAGTCACTGGCTGGAATGCTCATTGCCTACTTTCTCAGTACTCATTCCTCCTGGCTGGAAATTGTTCTACACAAACCGTAGGCCGGAAGCATTTGTTTCAATTTCCCATCCAGGCAGATCCAATGATTTTCTTCAAGATGAAAGGAGTTCAGAGGTAATTTAAATTTGTAAAATGATGTGTACACTTGACCCGCCGGTTGCAAGAACCAGCTCGATGCTCGAAAACGCGTCAAAGGATTGTCCGATCGTCTCAAAGAAAGAAAATTTTGAAAATAGAAAAATCAATTTTTTTAAATCCATTATTATAGAGGATAAAGAAATGAAACTCCTTCCTCTTAGATTTTGTTTGGTCAAACGTTTATTTTTAATAATAAAAACGAAATATTGAAAAAAAATTCCTCCCTGATATAATTAAATTTTAAAACTCAAAACGTTCTAACTCGGCCAAATATTATTGAAATGAGTTCATATTTGTAGGACTTATTCAAAATATTCTAGCGATGCCTGGGAAATCATGAAAAAGTTAACAATTGCTTATCGTATAATAATATTTAATTGTAAAATTAGCTCAATCGATAATTGTGTTTTCTTGGTTTCGCCGGTAAAAAGTATGTAGGTAACATCGACTTTCAAAGAACTTCCGCAGTGAGTGATTTGTTCAGCAATGTTGAACAATAAGCGATAAGCTATTGTTAACCTTTTCATGACTTCCTAAGCATCGCTAGAGTATTTTGAATATGTCCTGTAAATATGAACTCATTTCAATAATATTTGGTCGAGCTAGAACGATTTAAGTTTTAAAACTTAATCAAATTAGGGAGAAACTTTTTTCCAATATTTCGTTTTTATTATTGAAAATAAACGTTTGGTGACAAAAACTTTGATGGGAAAAAGTTTAATTTCCTTATTCTCTACAATACTGCATTTGCAAAAAAATGATTTTTCGATTTTGAAAATTTTCATTTTTTGAGAAGATCGGACAATACTTTTACGCGTTTTCGAACGTCGAGCTGGTTCTTGCATCCGGCGGCTCAATTATAGAAATACATACCTAAATGTAATAATAATTTTTGCCAACTTCAGAACATTCTCGTAAGAGGAAAAAGCATTGGTATAAGTATTGGATCCAATACTCATTCGCGGAAAAAGAATTGAGTATTGGAAACTTTCAAACCTGTGTCAAAACTAAAATCAAGAGTTAGTCAGTCCATCATGGCTGGGCTATCCCACCACCGCCCTGCTGCAATTTTTGAGAATATTATTTATATTCCTAAAGATGATCTCCCGTATCTATCGTTCTATGTATAAGTTCATTTTTAGAAGCATCGATATGACAGACTTTTTTGCAACCTAAAAAATCTGTATTGGGACATGGAACGTGATTGACGTATCCGAAATCCATGTATTGCGATCATATCTTGTTCAACTCTCTAGCATCATAATGCAAAAATCTCTGAAACTCACGCTTGTATCATTAACATTGAATTAGAGTTTTAACAAACTGCAATTTAAAAAATATATATCTTGAATATTGTTATGATTCTTGTCAAGAAGAGCCGCACACAGAAAAACTTGGGGTTTTACTAAAGTTGCGGCCTAAATAAAGGTTGGTATTCATTAGAACTTAAGCTCCAATAGAAACCTTCAGAAACCCAAAAGAGTTCCTTTAGAAACCTTTAACTGAACAACATGAAGGCGCATTTACAAAAAAAACCGCTTGCAAATTGAGATTGGAAATTAGGAGTCGATTTACAGTTATCGACATATGCCTTGAGACGAAAAGTTTCTAGCATATGAATACGCCTTTATGTTTACAAGTTTTCTACATAACCTGCAAATTATATTTTTCAAGTTATTATATTCATTCCCTAGTAGCAAGATAACTGCAGACTGGCGCAAGCTGGACGCCAGAAAAGGAAGAATCTGTTTGCAGCCTGGCGCCCGGCTGGTTCCGCTTTGGCGTGCTGTTCTGGCACCAGAGTCTGGTATAGCAGATTCTGACCCAGACTGCTCATGATATACACCAGAAAAAATTAAAATAATGTTAAGTGATACTAAATAGGTTTCTGTAATAGTTTTACACTATATTTCAGCCCTTTCTGGGAGAATATACCTCGGAGACGTCACAACATTCCAGGAGACACACTGAAATATTAAAAACATAACCTGTTGTCGTATAAGCTTGCATGCTTGCATGTTTGTTCATACTTGTGCATCGTTCAGATTTCCGATTGCTAGATTTTCAATTTCATTATTTATATTAATTACTATTATTCAAACTAAATACCAGAATCAGTTTCCTTTAGCTACCAGATTCTGTTTTTCGTCTGGTCTGATCTTTTCTCCCGCCAGTCTGGTCGACTAGGGGGAGCAGATGCTGAGCCAGACTCTGGCCTTTGTCATACAAGGCAGACGTTGCTACTAGGGTTCTCATTCCGATAATATTGTATACGTTAATTCTCTTCATTGAATTATGCCCATCGGAGGTTGATTACATATATGTGCTTCAAGGTAAACGTTGTGTTATTAACTAGATAAAATGTAGAAGTAAGCAAAGCGAAAAACAGGTTCTTTGGAAATAGGCTCTATTACAATGTGGTTTCTTGTAATAAATAAAGCTGCAAAATCATGTCCACATTCTATCGGATATGATGCATGGGGTTCTTCTTTGTTGCAGCTCCCTTGGAGCCCAAAATTGGTTTTAATGAAAACCCCAGTTTTTTCGTGTAACTATCGTAAATGATGAAATTTCAGGTTAAACACTTGGAAATTGATGAGCTTCTATGAACGTAAAATGTAGTACATACCCACGGAAAAAGAAACGATTGAACTGGAGCTTCTTGAAATGTGTATCTTAAAATTCCAGATTGAGAAAGTTGCATTTCAATTGTTTTTTTGACTCTTTGAATTGGTCAGCTATTAAATGTGCACAGCCACATTCGGAAGTGTACTCGTTCTATCGTTTTAAGACAGTCTGAATGGGAGAGCATAACCTCAAAAAACTAACTTAAGTTCAATTGGTGATTTACGATTCACAGAAGAAACGCATGAATCGTTTCCAGTTCTCAATGAAATGGAGTTTGAAGGATGTGAAGTGAATGGTAAAGTGAAGATTCACTTTAACAGAAACGAATCTGCATCATACAATTGATGATTTATGAAGTCAGATGAATTGTATAATGCAGATTGCTCTCTTCATTATTGAATTGTAGTGAATCGGGACTGGGTGCGAGTAAATTTGAATAGTAAAGTGCAGATTGGTTAGGAACTAAAATGAATTGGATTTTAAAGATTCAACAATGTCCATCATAAGAAACCTATTTTATAAATAATAAAATAAAATATTAAAATAAATAAATATATTTGAATAATTTGATATATGTATGTATATTTAATCTCTCCCTTTTACGGGTTTGAGGGCCTCCGCTCCCTGTACATATCTTTACATTTCTTCCTTAGTCTAACTTATTCGCTGCTTATATTCTAAATCTTCGCCTTACATGATAACAGTCATATTAATACTATTATTCTTAACTTTCTACAAATCTAAGTATGAGCGACCTTCCAGGGCTTCCGTTTTCTCTTACCATCAATTGCATTTTCAACGATTTAAAATTTACCATTTTTCTAGTGACTTTCCTTCACAGAGGATTACCCGTTTGGCTCTGCCCTGTTCCCTTACTTTCTCTTATTTCTTCCAGCTTTTTCATCCACATCACTCCCTGTCCATTACCATCCAAGATCCATCTCACACACTCATCCACACTCAACTGTCCATCTTCCTCTCCTGTACACCTCTCTAACACATGTGCCCATGACTCCACCTCGTATCCACATACTCTGCACAAATTATCCTCTTCATCCATCCAATATCTACAAGATCTCACTCCTTCCCCCATTCTAAACCGTACCACCCTATTCCATTTGTCTTCCTTTTTCATCTTTTGCAAATATTCTGGTTCCGTCAACCCTTTGACCATCATATACCATCTATTGTACTTCGAATCCATAATCTTTCTCCATCTCTCTTCTCCTTGTCTCACTAATAGCTCTAATTCTATGTTCTGCCAATCCAGAACCCCTTCCTGCATATCACAAACATTCCTCATTTTTGTCCTTTCTTCCTCCCATTTCGAGTTTCCCAAATTTCCTCTCGTCTCCTTGTTCCGAACTTCGTCCAAGCATACTTGTGCTATCCTGCTCCCCTCCCCCCTTTTCAGTTTCTCTTCAAACCTCCAGGCTCTCTTAATTTGTCTAGTTACCATTTTTTCCCTTCCTAGTTCTTCCCTTATCATGTATCCTGGACAACTCCAACTGACCCCCATTACCCATCTCAGAAATCTCTCATGTATGCTTTCCACTTTCCTATGTTCCTTCCATCCCCAAACCTCCACTCCATAACACAACACCGCCCAAACCAACGCATCAAACAACCAAACCCTCATTCTCCAATCGTCCTTGAACCTTCTCTTTCCTATACCCCATACTTGGCCCATTACTTTACTCGCACTTTCGATTCTTTTCCTCACCTGCAAATCGTTTCCCCCTCCTGACTCAAACCAAAAACCTAGGTAACAGAACTCCTCCACAATTTCCACTGTTTGTCCGTTCATCTTCCAAACGTAACCTATTTTGGTCTTTTTATTTCTGAAGCACATCACCTTGGTCTTCCCTACGTTCACCGTCAGTTCTTTTGTTCCCACGTATTCTTCGAAAATTCTTATCATTAGGTTCATCCCCTTCTCATCGTCTGCTATTAGAACTACGTCGTCCGCGTATGCTATGGAGTATAGTTTGCTATTACCCAGGATCGTCCCCCCTTTCCCTTTCTCCTTTAGCTTCTCCTCTAGGTCTGCCAGCAGCAAATTAAAAAGTAGTGGACTCAACGGGCACCCTTGCCTTAGACCTCTTCCTGTCCAGAAAACCTCCCCTTTTTCCCCGCGTATCTTCACCCTAATCCTGGTTTCAGTAAATATTTCCTTTATCCTCTCCACCAGCCCTTCTTCTATTCCCCTCTCTTTCATTGCCTGCCATAGCACTTTTCTATTCACTGAGTCAAAAGCTGCTTTGAAATCTACAAACAAAGCGACTAATTTCCCTCTTTTTCTCCCTAAGTTTCTGTTAACCAAGTAGTTGAGTACGTAAATGTTGTCTATTGTCCCCATCCCTTTTCTAAATCCCGTCTGGTTGTGTGGGATACTTTGCTTCTCTTCTATCTGATTCTCTAACCTTTTTCTTAGAATTTCTGTGTATATTTTATAGCCCCCTTGCATGAGAGTGATCCCTCTGTACTCTTCTACCTTCTTACCCTCCCCTTTCTTAACAAGCGGTACTACCAGCCCTGTCATCCACTCCTCCGGCCACCCTTCTCCTTTCCAGACCTTGTTGCATATCCTCCACATCACTTCCCTAATCCCTTCTCCTCCATACTTTATCGCTTCGTTCTCCATACCATCCTCTCCTGTGGCCTTGTTTCTTTTCAGTCTATCTATCGCCTCATTTACTTCTTCTCTTGTTATTTCGTTCGCTTCCTCCGTTTCTCCCTGGACTGTCTTTCTATTTTCCCCTTTGATCTTATTTTGTTCTCCCCCTAACAGACCCTTAAAATAATCCGTCCATTCCTCTATTTCTATTTCTTCATTCACGCCCTTCCTTCCTCCTCTTTCCCTGTTTATCACATCCCAGACCCTACCTTCTTTGATTGCTTTTTCTACTTCTTCCTTGTATTTCTCCTTTCCCCTTTGCTTTTTCCCTTCCAGCATCTTCTCATGTTCTCTTTTTCTCCTGTTGTACTCCGCCTTCTCTATTTCTCCTTTCCTCCACTTTTTTACAGACTCTTTCATTCTCTCCTCACTCTCCCTGCATTCCTCGTCCCACCATCCTCTCTTTCCCTCTTCTCTTCCTTCTTTTGTACCTATCTCATTCTTCACCTTCTCAATCGACCCTTTCAACCTTTTAATTAACGAGTCTACCCCCTCCTCCTTTTCATATCTAATATTCTCCTTTTCCATCTTCTGTTCAAACACTTTTAATTTATCTACCCCCCAGACTCCCATTTTCGTGTCCCTTTCCCCCCCTCTTTCCTTTCTCCCTCTGCCACGCTTATGGACGCCACCTTTCAGTGTAGCTATTACTGGGAAGTGTTCTGACCCTATCTCATTCCCTACATTCATACATTTTTCAATAAATTATAATAAATTAAATAAATCTCTGAGAATAAAATAATTCTGATTATATCAAAGTATAAATATATGTATGCTGTAGTTTATTACATCTGTGCAAATTTTTCAATAAAAAAATTAATAAACCACTTTAATTATTCAAAAGGCGGAAATTGTCTTTAAAAAAGTTAAATTTGTGAATGCGTATTTTTCTAAACATAGGTAAATAAACGTAATACAGTTGTACGATCAAAAATACTTAATTTTTAATTTTCAATAAGTCACAAAGAGTCATGCACCATCAACCAAATTCTATGACATTCGGAGGTTTACAAACGAACGTTTTTTCTTCAAATTGTAATAAAATAATTTGAGAAGAGACATTTTTAAAAGGTATTACTATAATAATACCTTTTCACGAGCAGTGTATTCGAAATTACAAGGCATAACCCGGTAAATTAAGCAATGTCGATCCGAAATTCAGGATCTACTTCAAATTCACAAATAATTGTCCGATGTAAAATTACTATGTCTGACTATGGCAATTATTCGATCAGTGTGGCACGTAGTAAATTTACGTCAGTGAATAAATTTAAATTTAACACCTTTTTTGTTGAATTTGCAGTATCTAGCATAATTTCACGCACGGGTAGTCTTGTTACGTCTTGGCATCCTGAAAAATTACAAACAGGACATAAATCGACAATCCATCGACAAACTGACCGAAAGAGATGGCGCGTTGGACTTTTTCATAAAATTACGTCTCAGAGCCTTTAATATTGCTCGGATAGTGATGAGTTCTATGATAATGAAAAAATATGTCTTTTTTATCCAAAACGATACAGAAGAAAATTGCTACGTGCTTTATTTATCCTGCTAGAGTGTTTTAAAATTTATAACCTCACGAACATAACCTCAACATTGAAATTTGTTCCCGGAAGTTTACGTCCTGAATTTTTTTTGTAGAAAAGTGTGTAAACTTACATCGTCGCACGCAGATCTAATAATTTCCATCGTGGTACGATGGAAAATCACACCAACTTTTTTTACGGTGTACGATTAACCGTCGTTTTCCAATCGGTAACGAAATATTTTTGGTGAATCGTAAAATAACCACTTCTCCGATTGATTGGCACTTCTAACCTATCGTCAGCAATCTGTTATTCCAGTTCAAGATACGCATTTCATACGACCTGAAATACGATTGAAACATAATCGTTTCTTGTTTCCTGGGTACTTTATATTCTTCCACGGCGAAATTGCTTATTATATAATATTATTCTTTAAATTGTGATATAAATTTGGGTGAGCCTCATTAGGTGCCAATGCAGAGTGTATGAGTAAACACGTGTTTTGTTCAATTTAATTCATTTCACTTGCGGATGAAGCACTACAGCATCCACAAGTCTTTAAAATAGATGTATAAAGTATACTGCTAAATATTTTATTTCTTATTGCCTTTTCTTATTCTAATGATAAATAGGAAATATCACAGCATGACTCGACCCAAAATTTTCTAGACGAAAGAGGAAGAATTGCTTTAAATGGTATATTTTCTTTTCCTTAATCATTTAATACATGAGTTAATTCAATCTGGTGTCCATCTTTCTTTCAGCATGCGTCCATTTCTCCAAAATACGAGTGCATTTTTACCAAAACCTGTCCGTGGATGAATTGATCAAAAACCACTCAAATTTCGTTCTTATAAAATGTGCAGTTTTCAATATAATTTAGTTTCAAGAGAAGTAAATCATG
Organism: Andricus quercusramuli; assembly: GCA_932178445.1. NCBI lineage: Eukaryota > Metazoa > Arthropoda > Insecta > Hymenoptera > Cynipidae > Andricus > Andricus quercusramuli. The sequence continues at coordinate 141 of CAKNXH010059960.1, read as the reverse complement.
GAAATGGGTATAATTTTGTTAATTCAATAAACAAAAGTGCTATTATCACATTATTCATTGAGAATTTTTGCAGAAACTAAAACATTTTTACCAAAACCTGTCCGTGGATGAATTGATCAAAAACCACTCACATTTCGTTCT
>CAKNXH010059954.1:39351-88115 GCA_932178445.1 Andricus quercusramuli | reverse complement strand
ATTAAATTTGCCGAAATTCCAATATTTCGGAAAATAATAAATTACCGGATTTTCAATTTCCCCCCAAAAAAAAAAAAAAATTAAATAGTATTTTTTCTGTTTGAATATTTTCTTTCATATGTGCTATTTATCCTCAAGTGTATTATTAAATGTTATTTTTTCCGAAATTTGGAAACTCGGGAATGATGTAATTCCCGAAAATAGTACATTGCCGAAATTTCAAATTCAAGAAAATGGTAAACTGCCCAATTTTTAAATTCCTGTGAAAAATAGAGTAGTTTTTTTCTGTTAGAATAATATTTTATTTCATATGAAATATATTTATTCTCCAGTGAACTATTAAATCTTATTTTTCCAGGAATTTGAAAATTCGTGTTTGAAAATTTCGGTAATAAACATTTTCGGTACTGCTATTTTCTATCGGAAATTTGAAATTACGGTATTTTTCATTTCTCGGAAGCTTTCTGTTTCAGTAGTTATGTTTACGCTATTTCTTCACATCCAAGACTTCAAAAATTTGGCCAAATTATATTATCTCAAATGTAATATGATATTACCAACTTTTAAATTCCCGATAATCAAAAATTTCGGAAATAAAAGTTGCCGTCATTATATGATATCCATTACTGCAAAATTTCCGACGCAGGTAAATTCCAAAATTATAAAATTCCCTGATCTAAAAAATTAAAAAGTTGTTTTGATAAAAAATACATAAAAGAAAATTATTTATAATTTTTTGCACATAATTTTATTTTATTCCTTATTTATTATTGAAACCATTTCTCAATTATTTACAATTGGGAAGTTTATAATTCGCAAATATTGTCTAGTGTCGAATATTGTATAATATCGGGTATTTTCCAAATTCGGGATATTTTCATTATCAGTTTTATAATTTCGGGAATCAAATTGATTATTCAAAGAGAATCTCAGTTTCAGTTTTTAAATATTTGAGACACCATTCATGAAAGTCTAAGCTTCGAATTTCGTGTCACATTTACCCATCTTGACCTAATCTGCAACACATGATTGTAACCATTTAATGTTTATAATAATTTAATTCAAATTTTACCGCTCATGCGCGCTCATGGTGAAAGGATCAAAAAGCCAATGTGGTCGTAGCTGTCATGATCCGCTCGTGAGTTCCATACACTATTTTTCATCGTAAATGCACGGGGCCATACTTCACAGCGAACGGAGAACCGCTGTGAGGTATGGCATGTTTCGTGCATGCGTGACGAAAATAATATTTAGGACCTTTAGGCAAAGATATTTTAGGACTGAGGGCGCAGTCCCATGGAGGTAGATTAGCAGAATAGTGGAACAGTTTTGACCAATGAGGTGCCTACACAAGCTCTAGCAGTCACCTCATTGGTCAAAACTGTTCAACTATTCTACTAATCTACCTCCATGGGACAGCGCCCTAAACGTCATTCAATTGAAATTAAAGTACGTGTTTCAGTAAATTCAAATTAGCTTTAGTAAATTGGAGTACATCGTTGAGTCTACGTAATTCAAATTGAACTTCAGTCATTTGTTCTCTTCAAATATTTGCAACGTTTTGTCATATTTTTACATAATTCAATTATTTTATTATTGCTAAATCTTTTTAAAATTCCTCCTAAACCCTTTTAAACCTTATGGAATATTTTAAAGAATTTTCGTTTAAATCTTTAAAGCTTCATAATCACTAAATGTTTGAATATTTTGAGAATTTTTTGTGAATTCTCCTAAATGAATTTGAAACCTTTTGAATATTTTTAGATCTTTGTTAAATCCTTTTAATCCCTCAAGATCTTTTATAAACACTTTTGAGTCAAATCAGTTCTAAATTTACAAAATTACCATAGCCAACCAAAACAAATTGTCCATTCAAAGAAAGAATTGTATAACAACTTAGAAATTTTACCATCATTCCGTCATAATTTATGTTAACTTTAAGGATTTAACTTTATCTCTAATTTTTAATTCAATTAAAATTTGTTTCTTGACATTACTGAATGTTAACCAAAGAACAATTAAATCAAATATAGTACGTCAGTTACAAAAACTAATTCATTAATTTATATCTTTGGGAATTTCATTGAAATCTTTGCAACCGCTTGAAATAATGTGAAATCTTCGATGAATTCTCGTGGAATCTTCTGATATCTTTGAAAATCCTTTAAATCCCCTAAAAATTTGTGAAATATTGTTATATTTCTCGCCAAATATTTAAACATTTTAAAACGATTTGACATAATTGAATTTTTTTCAATATTTTTGTTAAATCTTTGTGAAAATCCTTCAAACCTTTGAAATTCTTTTGGAATAGCTTGAGATATCTGAAATCTTTATGAATTCTCGTAAAATCATTTTGATTCGCTGTAAATCTTTTTTAAAAACTTTTTGCGATTTTTTGTCCAATATTTATTTGAAATCTTAAAGAATTTTGGTGAAATCTTTCAAACTTTGAACTATTTCGATTTTTTCAGAACTTTGAAAAAATTATCGATGCTCCTAAAATTTGTTATACCTTTTGTAATAAATTGAGATCTTTGAAATCTTGGGGAGAAAGAAAAGAAACTTCTTAGAATAATTTCTGATAACACAACATAACTTGAGCTAAGGTTCTCATTTGTAAAATGGTTCATTTGGTCGTCATAAAATGACTGATTTACTTGTCACTTAGAAAACAACTGACCAATCAGTCACTTTTATTGACTGAGAATCAGTCATTTCGAGTGACTTATTGAACCAGTCACCAATATTGACTGATTCATCAGTCAAAACGACTGTTTTGCCAGTCAAAATGACTGATTTGTCAGTCAAAAAATGCTTGATTGATTGAATCAGTCAAATTTTGACTGATTTAAATTTAGAGTGTACAAATAAATAGTTAAAGATATGATTAAAAAATTATCTTAATGATTTACGATTGGTCCTATAAAGAAGTGTTTAATAGCAATTTTATTTGACTTTTTAAAAACACAAATTCTACTATTTTGTCTTTTTTTCTTATCTCGCGTCGTTCGACTCAAAAATTAAAATGAAAGTATTCCAATACGATTTTTCATACTTAGAAACGAAAAACGCCTCCTACCAAAAAATGTTTACAGAAAAGCTTATAGGTCTTCTGAAAAGCAACAATTCTGATTTTTTTCGCATCTCGTGTTATTTGGGCCAGAATTGGAATTTTCGATCTTTTAAGAAAATTCCAAAAGTTGTTATGACAATCTTGAAGGGCTTTTGAGAATCAACTTTTCTTCATTTTTCCATATTGTGCATTGTTTGGCTTAAAATTTTCATTTTCGTTTCTTTTCTTGAATTTTGTAAATGCTATAACTCTCATAATTTTCTTTTTATCGGAAAAAGTCATTTAGATAAATTGTGGGACTTCCTGAGTACTACGAACAACCGTAGATATAATTTCTGAATCTTAAAGAAAATGGTGTCAGAAATTTTGAAAATTTGGATCCGGATTGGCTGATTCACAAACTCGTCCTCTCTTGTCAGGCCTTAAAACAGTGTGCCAAAGAGCAATACAATCGGACAGTTTTTCACAGATGATGACAACAACAGGCAATCACCGAAGTAAAATTTACTTTGTCTCAATCAGTGATTCCGAAAACGTCGAGATTGGATGAAATCCGCAAAAGTCGGTTTTCACATAAAACCAATACCTTTTCGTTCCGATGAGAATGTGAAAATACACTTTTAGCGTTTGAAAATCGCGGGTAAAATCGCGGTCAGAGATACCAATCCCCATGAACGAGATGGATGCTCAAACGTCAGCGCCATCACCATCGTAACTCTGAAGCACAGCTCTCGAATGCGCGAATTGCTCGGGGAGAAACTTTTGACAGAGCTTGCTGATTACAAAAATATGGTGAGCATACATGAACATGTTTATGTTCATGAAAACTTCAGCTCTGCTTTTTGACCTGAATATAGTTACAAAATTATTAGTTATGAAATAAAAAAGAGTTTCGTTGTCAAAAATATCTCCACGTGTATAAAAAAAACTGGCGTTGTTAATAATTTCATATTTGATGCAGCTCGCTGAATTTGCTGTCATAATTATCTGCTTTCCATTTTTTCAATTGCAAGTAATTTTGACAGCAACTTCGAAAAAAAATAATAATTTGCTGTCAATAACTTTCTCTTGCAAAAAAATTGCACGACAATATTTTTGCCTGCAAATTCGAAATAATTTTGGGTTGTCAATAATTTTCTCTTGTATTCAAGCTTTCAATCATGTAATGAAAATATTGAAAACGATCACAATCCATTCATTGTTATTCGTAAATCTGTTGCCAAAATTACACGTTTACAATCTAGCGGTGTAGGATTGAAGGTAACCCGAACAAACAGCTTTTAAATTCAATAACAATTTTTACAGACAAATATTTGGAACACCTATGGGTTCTCCTATCTCTCCAACATTAGCTGATTTAGTTATGCAAGATTTAGAATCAAATGTAATAAAAAATCTCAATTTTCTCTTTACACACATATTTTAGATATATTGATGATACGTTCATTATACTACCTAAAGTAAAATTAATTTACGTTTTAAAACAATTTAATTCTTATCATCCAAGGCTTAAATTTGCACATGAAATTGAGAGTAATAATTCTATTCCGTTTTTAAATATTAAAGTTATTAAAACTAATACAGGTAATATCATCACTGATTGGTTTCGTAAAAATACTTATTCTGGTAGATATTTAAATTTTCTTTCTAACCATCCAATACAACATAAAATTTCTATAGTAAAAAATATTATTGATACAGCTTTAAAATTATCAGATAAATCATTTCACAGTTCTAATACAGAATTTATTAAAAAAACTTTATACTTAAATAATTACCCAACAGAATTTGTTGAAACACATATTAATAATAAAATTAAAACAATTACAGATTCTTTATCCAACCAAAATAATACAACAATAGTAAGAAATTCAAATTTTAAACCAAAAGTATCAATTTCTTATCATGGTAAGTTATCTTTTGAAATTAAAAGAATTTTAAATGATTTCCATATTAGAACAAATTTTAGAATTGATTCTAAACTTGACGAATTCATAAAATTAGGAAAAGATTTATTAGAAAATTTGCAATTTACTGATGTAGTATACAAAATGCAATGTTTAAATTGTGAAAAATGTTATGTGGGTCAAACGAGCAGATTACTTGCTACAAGAATAAAAGAACATCATGATAATTTTAGACAAAATCCAAAAAACCATAAAGTCATAGCAAAACATCAGGTTGAAACTGGACATTTGATTGATTGGGATAATGTTATTGTTTTACATCATGAACCTAATGAATTTAAAAGATTAATAGCAGAAATGTTTTTTATAAAAAAGAATAGCAATAATTGTTTGAATATAATTTCAGATCTTAATAATTATAGTCCAATATATAATATAATTTTGGATTCTCTAATTTAAGAAAATATTTAAACTCAAAAATTGATGAATTTTTCTAATAAAATTTTTTTATCATATTATACAGTTATACATTCAACTAATTAGTAATAGTAATAATTTTAAATTTCAATAACAATGTATAATATTTTAATAATTTTAAAAATTGAATTCTTTGAAATTTTAATATTGTCATAAGAATTACATAGAAACTATAGTACCTTATGTTATAAATCGTTGATACGTCATTGCTAATTTCTATCCTTGTTAAGAATTCTCTTCCTCTCTTACTATCTTTCTCAATTTTTCTCCTTGCAAAAATGGAGCAAAAAAGTTGGGGAGTCTTTGACTCTTCAACTAAGTCAATTACATTATTAAAATGTGTTCAACCGCATAAATTCAGTATTTATTTGAACAAGTTTGAAATTTTTTAAAATTTGAACAAAATATCCTACAAAAAATGAAGCTCCAAAAGGTAAATTTCTCAATTTAAATTTCTAACCTAAAAAAGAACGTTTTTTCTATTCAAATGATAATTTTTAAAAAACTAATTATTTTTTCATATTTATAGAGATGTGAGGAGGAAGAGGAGTTTATAGTAATTGACGAAAAAATTTGACGAACTCTGAAATTTAATTCTAAGTCCTGAAGAGGAAAACGACAAAGTTTTCGAAACGTTGGCATGAAATAAAGGATTTACAACATCAAAAATCTACTTTTGGTCTGAAGTATGTCAGTTCCTTTTACCATCTACATGTATTAATTTTAAAAAACTTATATTACTCAGACAAACAACATCGCTTTAACACCATTACTAATCTAACATATATATGATAAATTTTTAAATGATCATTGAAAAATGGACATTTAACAAAAACCGGGGTATTGGTGAGATTGGGAGGTTAAATTTTACACAAATCTAATACCTTCTCTAGATGAGGATGTAAAAATACACATTTTCAAGTACCATTAATGATGATTATTTTATTGTTTTAATGGTAAAAATAGTATTGAAAACATAAAAACAATGAAATATTGTAAAAAAACACACGACATAAAAAATAAATGGAATAAGCAAAGTTTTGATGAGAATGTGCCCACTTATCGGGCTGATTTTTTCACTGTCAATGTAATTTCTTACGAATAAAACAAAAACTGCACATCCTATCAAAAAGTGTTTAATTGCAAATTTGTAGATCTTTTTTTTTACATACAAACTTTGTTCCATCATCATTCGTCGTATCTTGCATAGTTTGGCCGTAAATTTGCATTTTGGATTTTTAATTATTTTTTGTGCAATAAAAATGTGAATTTTTGATTTTTCGAGAAAATTCAAAAAGTCGTTAAGATAATCTTGTAGGGCGTGCAAAAAGAAACATTTTTCTTCTCTTGAATTTTTTTCGTATCGTGCGTTTTTCGGCTGAAAATGTTAATTTTCGTTTCTTATTTTGGATTTTGCAAATGCTGTAACTCTGAAAATTTTCATTTTATCGGAAAATGTCATTGGAATAAATTGTTTGAATTTTCGATTTCTATGAGCGGCCGTACATATAATTTTCAAATTTTGAGAAAAAATGGTCTGAAAAATTTTCAAAATGCTCTGACTTTTTGAATTTTTATCAAAAATCGCTGGCTAACGAACTTCACCTGTATTTTCGGACCGCAAACCTGGATGCAGAAGGAAATTTGAATAAAAAAATTCCTTCGAAAGTTATCGTGTCGTCAGACTACAGACAGACAGACATATTCGTAAAAACTATTTGTTCTGACTCAGGGGGTCTCAAAACGTAGAAATTTGACAAACACCGGGGGAGTCAAATTGCTCTAGATGAGAATGGAAAAATACATATTTTCAAGTATCATGCACGGAAAAAATAAGTTGTCGAAACTTCACTTGGCTTGTCAACCATTCTAGGATGGGCCACATTTTTTAGAATCTCGTATAATTTTAATTAAAGAACCGCAGACTTCATCGAAAGAGTGAAAAAAGTCATCGAATTATTGGAAGACAATTTGGGAACATCAGTTTTCGAATTTTTATTCAGCAGATTTTGACAAAGTTCTAGACAAGCATTCAATTTTTCATAAAAAGTCCTTCAGAATCCACAAGATTTGGAATACAAAAACTCTAGCATAGAAACGAATAACTGATTTATAAGTTGTCGAAGAATTCTTTGACTGTCTTCTACATACCTATATATTCACAATATACCGTCACATTGGATGCTTGTATTAACACGTAGTGACGCTCAGGTGAAGTGGTATATGTATAAGTCCGAATGGAGTCGCGGTCACTGGCAATGAACAAATGAGCGCGGATTTACATTTGGCTTATCACTGGGATTTGTGCAAAATATTCAATGTGTCAAGTTAGCCGTGGGGTCTAGTTGTTAGGGAGAAGTTGCGTTCGATAGGTGTTAGGTAGATCGAATCTCGCCGCAAAATTTGTTTCGATTTTTCATAGGTTCGTGTGTATCTGTTAAAATAAATATAACTTTAGCGTAAGTCTATCTGAATGACAATATAGTAGATATAACCGCGAAATATATATTTTTTTAACTTGGCTGTACTGTTTTCTAAAAACTCGTTAGGAGTCATCGAAAGTTTCATTGACTGGCTTCGAAGCATTAGTGTATCAGTGTTGCAAGAACTCTAATCCTCTGGTCTTCACATTTTCATTGAAATCATTTCGTACTTTCGACAACTCTTTATACTTTTTCAACATGTATCAATCAAGGTTTGTAAGACGATTCTTCCAATTTATATGACATACGTTTAACCCTATCCTAGAGTGGTTGACTGAGTCATTGAAAATTTCAACAACTAATTTTTTCCGTGTGAGCATTAATGATGATTATTTCATTGTTTTAATGGTTAGAAATAGTATTGAAAACATAAGAACCATGAAATATTGTGAAAAAACACACGAGATAAAAAATAAATGGAATAAGCAAAGTTTTGATGAGAATGTGTCCACTTATTGGGCTGATTTTCTCACTGTCAATGTAATTTCTTACGAATAAAACAAAAACTGCACATCCTATCAAAAAGTGTTCAATAACAAATTTTTAGATCTTTTTTTTACACACAAACTTTGTTCAATCATCATTCGTCGTATCTTGCATAGTTTGGCCGTAAAATTGCATTTTTGGATTTTTAATTATTTTTTGTGCAATAAAAATGTGAATTTTCGATTTTTCGAAAAAATTCAAAAATTCGTTAAGATAATCTTGCAGGGCGTGCAAAAAGAAACATTTTTCTTCTTTTGCCTTTTTTCGTATCGTGCGTTTTTCGGCTGAAAATGTTAATTTTCGTTTCTTTTTTTGGATTTTGCAAATGCTGTAACTCTGAAAATTTTCATTTTTTTGAAAAATGTAAATGGAATAAATTGTTTGAATTTTCGATTTCTATGAATAGCCGCAAATATAATTTTCAAATTTTGAAAAAAATGGTCTCAAAAATTTTCAAAATGGTCTCACTTTTTGAATTTTCATCAAAAATAGCTGGCTAACGAACTTGATCTTCATTTTAGGAAACTTGACGAGTATACCAAAGCCCAACCCAATCTGTTAATTCTTTCGAAAGTTATCGTGCTAACAGTCTAAGAATCTACATACATACCCACCCACATTCCCACATACACACATGCATACAGGCAGACAGACACATTCGTAAAAACCTGTTTTTTGGGTTCAGGGGGTCTCAAAACGTGGACATTTGACAAAAACCGGGGGGGTCAAATTTTACACAAATCTAATACCTTCTCTAGATGAGAATGTAAAAAGGTACAAATCGTTGATTCTCAGAGAACTTCCAGTGAGAAAGTTGTTCCGTAGGGATTAAAGAATAAATCTGCGCAAGCAGCATATTATTTCGTTTCGTATACCACAAGATATCACGAGCTTAGTAAAACGAAATGATGCGCGCTGAGGAAACACTGGCCGTTACTGCATGTAGGTTGTGTATGAAAAATGTTAAAAATTTTACACACTTACCTCAAAGATATATTGTGATATACAAAACGAAATAATATGCTGCTTGAGCAGATTTATTCATTAATCCCTACGGAATAACTTTCTCACTGGAAGTTCTCTGAGAATTAACGATTTGTACCTTTTCTTTTTAATGTAAACACGGGCGAACGGGACAAGCGCGAATTGTCGGAAGATTGCATAAGGTTCAGGGGTGATCGAGCGCACGTCCCGTTCTTCGATCCGTCCCTTCAATTACATTAAATTACAATACATTACATATAATATAATCGCACGCTTTTAAATATACGCGGAATATCGATGAAAAAATCTTGGCTACGAAGTTAAAGTGCGAGTACGTCAGGGCCGTACAAAAAATTACCTAATGCCCTTTTCATCGGAATTTCTTATATTATAACATCTCATTAATTGGCAGGCTCATAAATTTATAGTAAGTGAATGAAAATATCGTTCTGTTAAAAATTATATAACATTTGAAATGAAAATAAAAATTTAATATAATGTTTGCATTCAATATTGAGCAGTATAATGTACGAAACGTTGTAAATTGAACAATTCCGAAGTTTGAAGCTGTATAATTTTTTATTGAAATTTTTTTGAACTTAAAACATTACATTGATTAATTTTAATCTTTTAAAATTTGCATGGTCTACACACTTACGCATGCTTCGATTTTTAATTTATGTGAAATTCTTGAAAAGTATCTATTAATGCACGGATTAGACGTTATATCATTTCGTATGTTTAAATGACAAACTTATAACTGTTTAACTAAAATATGACGCTTTTCGATGTGAAGTGCTGAAATTTGTAATCTCTTTTATTCAAACCTATTGACGTTTGTAGAATTTGTATTTAAAACTGGTAAGAGTTCTACGCTTTGAAACCGATTGTATCCTTAAAATTGGTCAATAATGTAGGTGTAACATTCAAGTTACCGAGGATGGCCGGAGTCCCAGGAAAGCGGGAAATGACCGGGGATTTTGTGTGAATGGAAAAACCAAGAAATTACGGTGACTTTATTTTTTGCTGAAAATTTTACAAATTCTCAGAATAAAATTGTATACAGTTTTGAAAACTTGGACAAATGAAACTTAAACCTCCGATTAAGACTTTATAAACTATTCTCAATTCTTGAATAATTTCTAATTTATATGTATATTCATAGTTAAATACGGTTATTCAATTTCAAATCCTAATCGATTTTTTTTTGCTAAATTATATTCTATTTTTAACCTATTCAATTTGAAGATTTTTAATTTAAAAAAGAAATGTTTTTAAATATTTAGCAGCATCTGTCTGTCCATTGAAAATTATAAATTATAAATCATGTATTCAAATATTTCAACCAGAAATCTATAATCTGTACAATTTATAAAAGTTAGTAATTTTTTATTTTGCTGTTTAATGGAATTTAATGTTAAATTGTCCAATTAGAGAGCGGTAAAAGATCCACTTTTTACGTGGAAATTATTATGCGTTTGAATTTAAAATTTCGGAATTGAAAATTTTTTATAATATTCTGGTACTCTCTAAATCTGAACCAGCGATAAGTATACCACTAATTCAAATCAGCGTATATACGCTGGCAAATCAGCGAAATTCAGCTGCTGATTAGTGAAATGTCACTGATCAGCAGCTAAATTTCGCTGTTTCAGCAGCGTATATACGCTTATTTGAATTAGTGGTATACTTATCGCTGATTGAGATTTAGAGAGTACGAACATAATATAATCCTCATATCAATTATTACATATCAGAATGTTGACTTTTGGGACTGAGATTTTAATACAACTGTTTTGTATTTTGTATAGCTTTAGTTGTCTTGAATCCTAAAGTATCTGTAAAATTTATTTAAATGCAGTAATTTTTTGTACTTTTTGAAAGGAAAATTTTTTTATTCGATCTTCAAAACCTTGCCTTTTTGCAAGTTTTAAGATTTAAAGTTTTTCTTGTTTCATTTTATCAATTTTTTTTTACTCTTACGGAGTCGGCGAGAAAACTGAAGAAAGAATACAAAATGTTGGAGCTGTTACGATTAAAAAAAATTAAAACACGAAATTTTCTCAAAACAGTTACCTATTTTTTCGATGAAATTTTTAAGAGTAATACATGGTATACAGTGAATTTGCCATGAACTTCAAATCAAGGGTATATTTGTATTTCGGAAGAAACAAAATTCTATTTTTTCTTACTGTTCTCGCATTTATTGCATTTTACTGTTTTATATGTTTTTTGTTTATTTTTTTTAATATTCAGCAGTGTTGGGCGCGGTTAGTACTTGGATGGGTGACCGTTCGGGATACTGCGTGCTGTTGGCCCGTCGTGGGTGTGCTGAGCCCACACTTGTAGTCATTTAATACAAGAAACTATCCACCTAGAAGCACTACCCGAATCGGGTAGTGTGACGCCTATCCCGGAAGGGAAATGGCTCAATGGTATGCATACATACATACTGTTATTTTTTACTTCAAATCAGCAAAATGTTATTTTATTGGGCATAACGATATAATGCGTCAAAAACAGCAAAGCTGGTTACGTTTTGTTTGTTTTTCGGCGAAAAAACTGAGACCCAGTTTGCCTCAAATATTTATTGCCTATCACTCCTGAAAATTTTAAGGAAAAAAAGTGTAGCTACATATTTTGAGAAGATGTGTTGTAATTTTGGAAAAAATCCAAACAGCTGTACCATTTTGTATTCTTTATTCATTTTTTTCATCGGTTTCAAAACAGTAAAAAAAGCTTGACGAACTGAAACAAGTAAAACGTAGAAATCTAAAAAATTTGCAAAAAATGCAAGGTTTGGAGAAAAAATTTTTCTCTCGAAAAACAAAAAATTACCAAAAAGAAAAGTTATGGAACTTCGACTATATTAGCACCCATCATTCCTGAAAATTTCAAGAAAAAGGTGGGGTTTTTGATAATCTTTTCATTTTTTTTTTCGAAAATTAAAAATAACTATATCATTCTGTTTTTTGTGGATTTTAAAAGAGTACGAAAAACTGGATAAAATCAAATAAGAAAAACCTCGATAGGGGAAAGTTGCGTAAGACGAGCCCCTCCTAAGACAGGACACCCTTGATATTTTTGTACGAAAATATTATAGTCATCACATACGCATGCGCATACGTGCTCAGCAAAAACTATTTTCGTACGTTAGAGAACGAACTTTTACCTGCTTTAGAAGTTGTGATTTAATAACTTCTAATGATTTCAAGGAGTAAGTTATGTTTTTGTTTCATAGATAATTTTGTAAACTTTGCAAATGATGATTACGTTTTATTAATTTTTATGCTGTTTAATGAAAATATTTAAAAAATTGTGATCATGCGAAATTCCTAAGACGAGCCTCGGTTAGGCTAGAAAAATATAGGTAAGAGCGAAATCTGCTTTACTTGTGAGTTTCCGATGGTCCCGATGGTAATGACCTAACCTCTTTATTGCTTTTACATCATGAATAAGAAATTTTTCAACTATGTTGCTTTTTCGATTTATATCAGTAAATTCTGGATCTGAGATGAATAATATTCAAAATTTCATAACTTTTCATAAATATTTAGTCCTTGAACTTTTTTTAACCTTATTTCCTGTTAGACCTTATTTAACGTTTATTTTACGTTTTATAATGTATTTTGCGTAACTACAAGGAAAAAATGTATCCGTGGAAAAGTTATGAACTTGTAGCTAGATCTCGGATACGAGATCAAAAAATGAAACATTACATCCTTATTTCTATGAGAAATGTATGAATAAATTTCGAAGTTTTTTACGAACAGTTCCTGGAAATTTCAAGCTGAAATATAAAAAGGAAAAATTTTAATTGAGCGATTTAATTTATATTGAATTTATAAATTCGCAACTCAGAAGATTCGAACCCTCAAAGACTGCTGACTTACCAAGTTTCTAAACATAAACCAGGAGTGTATGAACACGCGCAGCCATCGAGGCCAAACAAAATAGGTATTATCAAAGTTCTTGCCACTCATCCGACGAACTCGAAGCACACATAGGAGCACACATACGCACCGCGCGTTTGTGCAATCGCACAGTAAAAAAAAATGATCAATTTTGTTGCAGAGCAGTTTGCTCCAACGATCATTTGACTCTCGAGATCATAATGATCTGTCCATTCGGATCACCTTGATCATCTTTTTCGGATCATTTGTCAGACTAAACAAAATGGCCGCCTATTTTTGGCGCTGATGTCATAACGACATAACCTAAAAAATTTATCTTACCGCACGCAAGTGACAACTACACTTAACAGGTGACATTTTTTCATATCAGATTCTGTTAATTTTTTTTTTACTTTTCAAGTACACTGCACGATCAGAAACCATAAAAAGCATGCATATGAGTTCAAGTACTTTAAGAACGTCAGCCATCTTGGTTTGACTTGATACATGATCCCGCATCAGGTCATTATGATCTCAACAGTCGATCATTCATTCTGGTCGATCAAAATGCTCTTGATTTCGGTATCATTTTTGTTGCATATCAAAATGATATTGATTTCGGTATCATTTTGAACATTTTTTTTTACTGTGCGTGTGTGCGGGCCACGTAGAGGCGAAACTACTTCCTAGTTCCCAGATTTGTCGGGCAAACTCATGTGTGCTCTGAGAATCTTTTCCCAATCACTCGAAATATTTTTGTAATCATTCACGTAAAAAAAAATTAATGAACCGTTTTAGAATTTTCACATCGAGTTCGTCAATTCTTTGTCAAAGTTCTCAGATTATTTACGAAAATACATCAATATCCGATGAATTTTTCTTATATCCGAGACCTAACTACTGTAGTTGGTGACTTTTTTACGGATACATTTTTTTCCGTGTAATATGTCATAAATGTAAAGAGTATGTTTAAACAATACGCTACGAATGAAATTCATCAATATCTAGTGTTTAATTACATAGCTTTTTGTATTTTAAATAGGGGACCGTCTTAGGATACCAGGTTGCCTAAGACGAGACAAATGCAAATTTTTTTCAACATCGAAGTTCATTGCCTTTTAAACATTTTTGGTACTTTCAAGTGTGTGAACTTTGTAAAGAAAAAATCAAACTATGATGCCAATAATCGCTTTTGCTTCTGCCTCATAAATTGCAAAAATGGCAGCGTTTTTGAACTGAAAATGGCAAGAGACTAATTTAATTTTATTCTTAAAATGTTCAAATTCCCATAAAAAATGTATAAATATCACGATACTAATAATTTGTTAACATTTGTTCAGTTTCGTTAGCTTTTTATATTTTTCTGATATTCCTATTCATATAGTTCCTTCACATTTAACAAATCGCAATTGCCTTTTTCGTGCCGGTGGTGTTGAAAACGTATTTAACATCCACAATGGGGCAAAAGCGGCTAAATTATTATTTATACCATTAAGCCATTCCCCTTTCGGGGTAGGCGTGACTTGCTTGGTTGGAAAAACTAGTGAATAGGAATATGGGTATAAAGTAGGTCAGTATATGGATACAAGGTATATAGGTGTTAAGTATAGATATTTTAGATTGATCTGGAATTCTCGTGTTATTTATTTAAATGACACGTTCATTCCGTAACACTGCTCCGACCCAGGTTGCTGATCAATCTCTCTAGCGATCACCCCAAGTGAGGAGCCTCACAAGGTTGTTATGCATGGTTCCCCACTTGGGCCTATTAGAATCCAAGGTCTTTGTTTCAGGCATCATTCACCCCACTCACATTCTTTTTATAAACTATTTGTCGCCACACTTTTCTGTCCTGGCATACTTCTCCACCTTCCTCCACATCCATGCATTTTTTCATGCAAGCTCTTGTGTTTCTATGGCTTCTTGAATAATCTAGTGATATTACATATTAACCAAGATTGTTTGGATAAATTAAATTTATATGAAATAATCAACTCATTTATCTGCATGAATGGTGTACAAGGAAGAAACACCTCTTTAAATAAACAACCCTGCCCCACCCCCTTACAAAATCCAAACGCCAGACATGCAAAATATGGGAGGCGCCGGCCCTGGGGAGTACTGCCCTATAGCTTCACCTCCCAGGTATTCCTTGATAGAGTCCCACAAAGCATCTAGTATCCCGTCTTAATATCATACATCATTTTGCCCTTGCTATTTCTAATGCCGACTGACTCTGTACCACTACTTCCTTTATTCATAATGATCATGGCCAATTTTTAGAACAGTTTCTTACTTCCTTCAAAATCGATTGGCATTTTCTTCTCTTCTTCTGCTTTGAATTTACCCGGCGAACACTGTTATATAACTATGATGTAACAGTTATAGAGCGGGAAAGAGCAGGTTCTGTAACAGGTTAAGAACATACTTAGACCATGGTCCGAGTAATGTCGTCCCCAAATGGATGTAGCAGTTCTATAACGCTGTTACAGAACCACGTTTTGTCAGAGATCTGTAACAATTCTGGAACAGCGTCATGTGTAAAAAATATATTTAGAATAATTGAGAAACAGTGTTACAAAATAACCATGTTCTGTAATAGTGCCGTAACATATACGTAACAGTGTTACGATGTAAATTTGTTCTGTAATCTTTCTGTAACAATTCTGGAACAGCATTATATGTGAAAAAGTATTTTTAGAACAATTTAGGAACAGGGTTACGGAGTAACATTGGTCTGCAGTAGTGACGTAACACATATGTAACAGTGTTGCAGTGTAAATTTGTTCTGTAGTCGTTTTGTAACAATTCTGGAAGGGCGCTATATGTCAAAAAGTATTTTTAGAACCATTTAGGAACAAGGTCACAGAGGAACATTGTTCTGTAATAATGCCGTAACACATATGTAACAGTGTTACGATGTAAATTTGTTCTGTAACAATTCTGGAACAGCGTTATATTTCAAAATGTATTTTTCAAACAGTTTAGGAACAGGCTTACAAAGGAACATTGTTTTGTAATAGTGCCGTAACACATATGTAACAGTGTTACGATGTAAATTCGTTTTGTACTCGTTCTGTAACAATTCTGGAACAGCGTTATGTTTCAAAAAGGATTTTTAGAAGAATTTAGGGACAGGGTTACAGAGGAACATTGTTCAGTAATAATGCCGTAACACATATGTAACAGTGTTACGATGTAAATTTGTTCTGTAATTGTTCTGTAACAATTCCATAACAGTGTTGCAAGGATATGTAAAAAAAATGTTTTTTGTATTATTGCTGCACTTAGTTTATATTTTAAATAACACAATTTCACGCACGGTCGTCTATACATATAATCGTACGCTTGAACCCGTTAAAAAATCGCACTCGCTGGGGATTCGAACCTTGCCTAAACTACCTAACTCGAATGTATATAACCGATGCCTTGGCCAATTGCGCTATCGAACCGCTTGAACTCTCAAGACAAAATCTCGGCCGTGCTTTTTCGCTGAAAAAGCCAGGCTAATCTCAGGAATATATTCATTATTTTTTGATTTTAGACATTTTCCCTTATTGCCGGCGTATTCTTACCCAAACCAAACTCCGTTCTTAGACTGTTATCGATAAAATCCAAGTGATCAATTTTTTGGTCTTTACAGTCTTATAAAAAACAACACATTGTTATTCTGGTGTCAAAATTTAATACGATCGACGTTTCGGCTCGACTTTGAGCCATTTTCAAGATCTAAACAAAATAATTTTTAAAAAAATAATTAAAAAATTTTTTTTTTTAAATAAAATGAACAAAAGTTAATTAAAGTCGAAACAACAATTTGAATGAATATATGGTAAAAAACTAAAAACATTTACCTGAAGTCGATAAAAATTGTCGGAAAAACATTAATAAAAACCTGACGTCACGTCAATAATACTGTAGTCAAATTTATAAAGAAATCAGTTTACAATCAAAAGATCTTTAATACTCTAACGAGATATTAAAGATCCATCACATATGTACCACATTTTTAGCGATAAGCCAAAGCAACATTTAACAACGATGACATGAAGATACATTGAACGAAACAGACGGGTGTTTACATTAATCAAACTTACAAATTCACTTTACAATTATATCGATGGTAACATCAAAATAGACCCAAATGAGACAAACGCTCCAAATGTCAAATATTTGAAAGCAGGACGGGTGAAAATGTCTAAGGAAACATGATCTAAATTATCTTAATATACTTTGATAAATTTTATTAATATTTAACGTTTCAATCTGTAAATTTGCCGATTCTTTATGAAATTTATTAATGAAGATGGACTCTAAAATACGTCTTTTAAATTCGTTTTTTTCTCTTGCCAAAATTTTAATGTTTTTAAAATCGAAATAAAAATGATGATCAAAATTCCAGGCATGTTGCGACAAACATGTACTTTGATTACCCACTACACAATCTCTTTTGTGTTCAGCTATTCAGCAACCCTTACAAGTGATACGATAAACAACACCCGACAAACAATCAATACTATCGAAATCTTTTTTTTTGTTAACTAAAAATTTATCTAAAGAAGAAATATTGTTAAAATACACGTAAAATATGATGTAAAATATAGATAAGAAAATTTAAATCAGTTCAAACCACTTGATTGCTCAATAGCTATCCTCTGCAATTAATTAATAAAATTATTGAAGAAAGAATTTCCGACATTTATAATAGTAGTAGTAAAAAGAATAAATGGATTAATTCATATGTCAATACAGACCTTAAAGTTACTCTTCCTTATATTGAAGATTTATCTGAACGTTTAAAGGGTTCTTTACGAAAATTTAACATAAACGTGTATTTTAACAATATTTCTTCTTTAGATAAATTTTTAGTTAACAAAAAAAAAGATTTCGATAATATTGATTGCTTGACGGGTGTTGTTTATCGTATCACTTGTAAGGGTTGCAAAAAGTTTTATATTGGTGAAACTGGCAGGAAATTAGAAGACAGAATAGCTGAACACAAAAGAGATTGTGTAGTGGGTAATCAAAGTACAGGCTTGTCACAACATGCCTGGAATTTTGATCATCATTTTGATTTCGATTTTAAAAACATTAAAATTTTGGCAAGAGAAAAAAACGAATTTAAAAGACGTATTTTGGAGTCCATCTTCATTAATAAATTTTATAAAGAATCGATAAATTTACAGATTGAAAAGTTAAATATTGATAAAATTTATCAAAGTATATCAAGATAATTTAGATCATGTTTCCTTAAACATTTTCACCCGTCCTGCTTTCAAATATTTGACATTTGGAGCGTTTGTCTCATTTGGGTCTGTTTTGATGTTACCATCGATATAATTGTAAAGTGAATTTGTAGGTTTGATTAATGTGAACACCCGTCTGTTTCGTTCACTGTATCTTCATGTCATCGTTGTTAAATGTTGCTTTGACTTATCGCTAAAAATGTAGTACATATGTGATGGATCTTTAATATCTCGTTAGAGTATTAAAGATCTTTTGATTTTAAACTGATTTCTTTATAAATTTGACTACAGTATTATTGACGTGACGTCAGGTTTTTATTAATGTTTTTCCGACAATTTTTATCGACTTCAGGTAATTGTTTTTAGTTTTTTACCATATATTTATTCAAATTGTTGTTTCGACTTTGATTAATATTTGTTCATTTTATTAAAAAAAAAATTTTTTTCAATTATTTTTTTTTTTAATTATTTTGTTTAGATCTTGAAAATGGCTCAAAGTCGAGCCAAAACGTCGATCGTATTGAATTTTGACACCAGAATAACAATGTGTTGTTTTTTATAAGACTGTAAAGACCAAAAAATTGATCACTTGGATTTTATCGACAACAGTCTAAGAACGGAGTTTGGTTTGGTTAACACCAACCGATATTATTGATTAAAAAGGTCAGTATTCTTACCCAGTTTGAGTAACTGACTGCGCCCGGCCACACAGTGGTATGAAATCAAATAACGAGGTTCAAAATAACTTGTAGCTGGCAATTCTTAACCGATTTTGGATTTTTCTTTTAAAAAAATTCACTATTAAATTTTGAAGAGATTCATGTGGCCCGATTTTTGAATTTTTTATGTTTAAACTTTTATGTTAATGCAAAGAGTGAAGAAAAAGTAGATTTTTTCGTTTTTTTTGTTTATCTTCGTTAAAATTTGTTTTCTATTACCAGCATTGCCAGGCTACATGCACAGGCATCGTTGAAAGCAAAAAGCAATTATGACATTGTGAAGTTAATCGTTATAAACAAATTAAATTAACAAATAGTCTACACTATGGATTCTTCGTTTGCAAAGTACATTTTTGCGTTAAAATTTGAGCTTCAGTATCTAGAATACTAGCAGAATGCTTCCAGTCCATTGTGGCCACACTGGCCCTTAGTTTACATAATTTGTTTATAAAATTAATAGGAAATATCGGATGATAATTTTCCATCACTAAATATCACTGGCGACATAATTTAAGGAAATTTAAGAAAAAAAGCTACTTCTTTCGGCCTTTAAATGTCCACGCTGGGCATTTGCTTATATAATTTGTTTATAAAATTCATAAAGAATATCTGATGATAATTTTTCCTCATAAAACATCACTAGCGACATAATATGAGGAAAATTAGGAGAAAAAACGATTTCTTTCTGCCTTTAAATGCCCACACTGGGCATTTGTTTATATAATTTGATTATAAAATTATTCAGAATTATCGGATGATAATTTTCCATTACTAAACATCACTGGCGACATAATTTAAGGGAATTTAAAAGAGAAAGCGATTTCTTTCGGCCTTCAAATGTCCAAACTGGACATTTCTTCATAAAATTGATAAAAAATATTGAAAGATAATTTTACATCATTAAGTATCACTGGCGATATAATTTGGGAAAAATTAAGAGAAAAAAAGAATTCGTTCTGCCTTTAATTGTCCACATTAGGCATTTGTTTATATAATTTGTTTACAAAATCAATAAAAAATATCGGATGTTAAATTTTCATGATCGGGTATTATTTTTTCGATTAAAGCAAGTAATTTTAACCCACAAATTTACTTTGAAAACGAAGAATACATAGTGTATACTATTTATTAAGTTAATTTGCTTATAACAATTGACTTAATGATGTCATAATTTTTTTTCGCTGTCATCTACCCCCGTGCATGAAGTCTGACAATGCTGATCATAGAAAAACATTTTTATGAAGATAAAAAAAAAAAATACGAAAAAATCGACTTTTTTTTTTACTCTTTGCATTAACATAAAAGTTTGAACAAAAACAAAATTCAAAAATCAGGGCGAATGAGTCTCTTTACAATTTAATGCTGAATTTTTCTAAGAAAAAAAATCCAAAATCGGTTGAGAATTGCCAGCTGCAAGTTATTTTGAACATCGTTTTTTGATTTTGTCCCACTGTGGACCGTCGGTACAACTCTGACCTAAGATCGATACAGAATAGTATGTCCTTTGTGTCCCATTTCTGTAAAAGGTGTGACATTCTAGTGACGTAACAGTTCTATAACTCTGTTCTATATCAGTTACATTGCCGAATTCCAGAACTGTTACATATCCTTACAGTAACAGCGTTACAGAACAGTGTGTCCTTTATATTCCGTTCCTGAAACACGTGTGAGATTTAGTGACATAACAGTTTTATCACTCTGTTCTATGTCAGTTACATTACTCAATTCCAGAATTGGTACATATCTTTACAGTAACAGCGTTACAGAAAAATGTGACCTTCATGTTCCGTTCTTGGAACACGTGTGAACTTCTAGTGACATAACAGTTCCATCACTCTGTTCTATATTAGTTACATCACAGAATTCTAGAAGTATTATATATCCTCATAGTAACAGCGTTACAGAACAATGTGACTTTCATGTTCCTTTCTTGGAGCATTTGTGATATTCTAGTGACATTACAGTTCCATCACTCCATTCTATATTAGAGACATCACAGAATTCTAGAACTGTTACTGATCCTTAGAGTAATAGCGTTACAGAACAACGTAACCTTCATGCTCCGTTATTGGAACACGTGTGATATTCTAGTGACATAACAGTTCCATCACCTTGTTCTATATTAGTGACATCACAGAATTCTTGAACTGCTACTGATCCTTGCAGTAACAGCGTTACAGAACAATGTGACTTTCATGTTCCGTTCTTGGAACACGTGTGACATTCTAGTGACATAAAAGTTCTATCACTCTGTTCTATATCAGTTACATAATAGAATTCCAGAACTGTTACGTATCCTTACAGTAACAGCGTTACAGAACAGTGTGACCCTTTTGTTCTGTAATTGTTATGACACACGGTTGTAATAATGTTATGTATAAATGTTCCCTTTTTGTTATGTAATATTTACAGAACGTGGCCGCTGGGTACCCTTGGTTTTCTTCAACTAGTATTTTTACTTTCCCGTTTTGTCCCTACAATAATTTTCTAGCATATTTCTTCCGTCATCTCTAATGCCTTTAATTCTCAACGTTCTTGTATAAACTAGTTTCTTTTCGTTAATGGCTACGTGGATTTCATCATACCACCACGCATACCCAGATATTCTTCCGATAACCGCAGTACTACACACTCCAGTCGCACTCCTAACGATGATTTCCCACAGATAGTCCGTACGCCCTCTATATCTTTATCGCGTATTAGTGCCTTCCAAGTCGCTCTATCTATGCGTTGGTATATACAGGGTGCCCCAGAATTAAGTTTCCGTATTTATATTGCTGTATACAGATAAAAAAATCGCGGTATAATCAGACGTGCGTGTTAGCGACGGGACAACACTACGTTGAACTCCCGCTCACGCGCTCACGACTGTTTATACGGCGCTCCTGATTGGTGCAGCTTGAATATTTTATAACTGAAAAACTAAAACTTCAACTGATTTTTGGAAAATCAATTTTAGATTTGTTATTTTTATTTTTATACAGCCATATAAGTCCAGACACTTGAGTCTGGGACACCCTGTATTATTCTGAAATTCTATTCGTACTTCCAGCTTCTGTAAATTCTCTGTCTTGATTCGCGTCTTTTTTATTCTCTTTTTAGTTCCCTTCCTTTTCCATCCTTCACCTAACTTGATTTTTGAGACGCAGCAACGAAGCCAATTATACTATGGCAACCTCCTTTGCACCAGATGTACAAGTGGATCACTTTACTTATAGTATCATTTAACGTGTCCCAGAAGGCATCCTTTACTTCACTCCTTTCACTATTAACTAGGGCGTAGGATGCTATGATATATAACTATCTGATTCCCATTTTCATTGTGAACCATAACAATCTAGGAGATACAAATGTATGCTCCTTGCAGGGTTGTTTTTACAAAGGGCCGTCGGGACCGCGGCCCCCACAAAACATTTCTTGGGTCCGCTAAAGGGCCCCCACATTTTAACCGGCCCGGGGCCCCCGCAACCCTAAAGACGGCCCTGGCGCCTTGGCATGCTGTCTTACTCTCTCGTTCATAATTAGACCGACTCCTTGACTACCATCTGCACGGCCGCATTTAGTACAGGGGCCAGCGGGTCCATGGCCCCTACCAATTAGGGGCCCGCACAATCTTAAATGCGGCCCTGACCATCTGATTCACTATCTACTTGTACTGCTATCTAGCTATTCTATTGCTGGTATTATGCATTATTGAAAGTATACGCTTAACTAGCAGCTTCATGTGCGAAATGTATAAGCTGTCCTAATTATTCCACTTTGTTTGGTATCAGACGTGAATTTTTAAAATTTATCTCAATTTATAAGTGGCACTTTTGTTTCGCGGATAATTCTTTCTTAGGGAAATAAATTGAATTGTTCAATCGCGCAAAAATGGACTGAGTAAATGAGAAATTTATATTTTATTTTTCGTAAGTGGAAGATCCAACTTCTTTCTTACACGGAAAGTGTCAAACTGGCACGTGAGAGACTCGTTTATCAATTTATTACGCAGTTTTTATTTGATTGCATTTTCTCATGCGAGGGTGACCGTTCGAAACATGCAAATTCTTCGTTTTGAATATAAAATTCAGGTTCATTAAAATATCAATATTCATTATATCGTATAATATATCAAAAGCATAGATCAAGAATATAATAATAATAAATAGTCTCAGAGGCTCCATTTTATGACGTCGATATGGACGGTGTTAGGGGATGAGTGAGAAAGATAATAGAGAAGAGGGGGAAACGACAGGGAAATTGTTGGGGTGGCGGGTCGCTTGACATTGCTCTCACCCCTTAGCTGGGTTCAGCTTTCGGTATCATTTCGCGGTCAAGGGCACTAGCGTCGTGACGTCCTACAGCTCTACAGTGACGCAATAGTCGCCAGGGGCAACCCACCAGGTTGCGGTCGCTTGGCAACCCCTACTGTTCTACTAAAACTCTCCTGACCCTACCAGTCATGCTCTATCATACACGTGCTGTTTGTCAATGAACCCCCTTCCTCATCGAATTTCCATTCCCCCGGCTCATCTTCTCCTATCCTATGTTGCCTTCCAATCTTAACCGTGAAATTGCATAGGGGAGACCATACTACAATAGATAATGATCCTACAGTAGATAATCATTAATTATAAGCACAAATATAAGTCAAATAATCAATTCATATTATAATATATTACACGTATCACTTCTGAACCGAGGTCTGAACTATTAATTACATCAAATAATTATTTTACTTGAATTAGTATTTTAAATTAATAATTATTTACTGCAGGATTATTATCTACTGTAGGGTGGTCTCCCCTACATAGGAATGTAAATCTAAAGGTCTACAAATCTAAAGTTCTACAGGTAGCAGATTCATTTGCAAGACTCTTTGTCATTTAGCCGCCTATGAGAATTTATACAGAGAGGATCGCCGGACTGTCAATTAAAAAATCACGGCGAAACACCCGGTTCGGTGCCGGTGAATTAAAACTGAACCATACCTGAGCGAAAATGGTAAGGAAATTAAAAGTTTCATTGACGAACATGGCAATTTTGTATAGTGTTTATTTATTGTTTAATCAATTATTCTAATTGCTTGCCCACATAAAAACTTCTGAAAAGGTGTAAAAAGACGCCTGTGAAAAGTAGAGCTCTTAATATTAATATTTAGAGGTCGCTCATCGCGAATTTCCATTTCCCATTTAAATAGCATGTGAAATTTTTTTTTTCCAATTTGTAGTTTTGTAACTCTTGAACGGCTTAACAAATTGCTAAGACCATAACATGTTCTTGTAGGTAATTCGACGCTCTACAAAAAGGACTCCAATGATTTTTTCATAAATTTACTCCTTCAAAAGTTATTCAAGGTTAAAGTTGGACACATAATAAATTTATTTTTTATTTTCTTTATTTTCGGCAAAAATTTGAAATTTATCGCCAATTATCTTAACATTTTTTTCGGAAATTTTATAGTTTAAAATGTTCTCCAAAAAACAATAATCTGACTCAAATAATCACATTATCAAGTTGAACATTGTTTGAAAATTTGTCTTTTATTGTTCTGCTTTTAATAACGAATAACTTTTAAATCATTAAACTTGATAATGTGATGATTTGAGTTATATTATTGTTTTTTTCAGAGAAAATGTTAAACTATAACATTTCCAAAAAAACTATTACGATAATTATTAGTGATAAATTCCAAATTTTTGCCAAAAATTAAGAAAAAAAGCGATAAATTTATTAAGTCTTCAACTTTAAACTTAAATAACTCTTGAAGGAGTAAATTTATGAAAAAAGCATAAGAGGCCTTTCTTGGTAGAGCGTCAAATTCCCTACAAGAATATGATATGGTCTCAGCAATTCATGAAGCCGTTCAAGAGTTACAAAACTACAAATTAAACAAAAAAATTTGCACATGCTATTTAAATGGGAAATAGAAAGTCGCGATGAGCGACCTCGAAATATTAATAAATTTATTTTTTTTGCGGTATATGAAAAATAATGTTCATCAAGGCATATTCCGCTTCTTTTGGTGTTAAAAAATTTTTTTCACGAAAAAATGTTGCCGTCATGTTTCAACCTGTAATTCAATGTCCTTCTCAAGGCATATTCTAGAAGGAAAAATGCATGTGTCAAAAAAATTATAAAATGGAGTTTATTCAATCTATATATATATATATATATATATATATATATATAGATAGCCCAAAGATCTGACTGAATTGGATGATGAACTTCGTGGAGATTTTTCCGAAGAATCCGACCTCTGGACTATCAGTTGTGGTGTGTACAATGCAGCGAGAACTTTGGCAGATGCAAGCCGTAAAACAAAACCAACAGTTGATCATAAGACCAAAAGAAGAATGCATCAACTCAGCACAAAGATAGGCTGGGCTAGACAGTACGCGTCCCGCATTCAGTGTGTGATTGACTACATAACATCTGGCAGGAATTTCACTGCCAAGGTTCGACGGTTCGCGCGCCAACTGCGGATCCGTCATCACACAATCAACAAATCAAAGCTAATGACCATCAGACAGCATATTGTTGACAGAATACGAATACTATCTAACGCTAGGAGAAGTCTAGAGCGGAGAGAGAGGTGGGTTAGAGAAAATCAACAATTTTCATCTGATCCATCTAAACTCTTCCAAGACCCTCCAATTACTGTCGACCATCCGCCCAAACCAGAGGAGGTCGAAGCATTTTGGAGAGAAGTCTACGAGGTCCAGCATCCACTTCAAGAAGACTCAAAGAACATAAATAGCTTCAAGGAGCTGTGCAATGCCCTCATAACACCTGAGGAAGAATGCCCACCCATCACTACCGAGGAGGTGAAAAACGTATTAAGAGGCATGAAGAACTTTCCCGC
The DNA here is from genome assembly GCA_932178445.1 of Andricus quercusramuli. Lineage (NCBI taxonomy): Eukaryota > Metazoa > Arthropoda > Insecta > Hymenoptera > Cynipidae > Andricus > Andricus quercusramuli. The sequence goes on along the minus strand of CAKNXH010059954.1, from coordinate 61,997 downwards.
TCCGGGACCAGATGGTATCAAGACCTTCTGGTGGAAGAAGTTTCCTTCAACCCACCAGCATCTGGCCCGAAATTTCACCTCATATTTAAAGTCGGAAGAGCCTATTCCGGAGTGGTTGGTGGAAGGGCGCACAGTGCTCCTGCCTAAGACGGGAAACTTAGCTGACCCTAAGAATTACAGGCCAATAACTTGTCTGAACACACTGTATAAGATCTTCACAGCCATCCTAAATGATAGGATTCTTCGGACAATTGAACCTGTGTGGCGAGAGATGTATGAACAACGTGGCTCGAAGAAAGGCGTAGCAGGATGTCGGGAGAACCTGCTCATCGATAGATGCGTTTGTAAAGATGCAGCACCCTATCAACGATCTCCATCGATGGCCTGGATAGATTACCGAAAAGCTTTTGATTCAACCTCCCATAGACTTATCATCTGTCTGTTGGAAAGCTTGAAGGTTCATCCACACATTGTGAGATGCATAGAGAGATTAATGCCGCTTTGGAAAACCAGATTTACCATCTTATCTGGAGAATATCGTGTGATCACTAACAGTATCACCTTTCAGAGAGGTGTATTTCAGGGCGACACCATGAGCCCTCTCCTCTTTTGCCTCACATTATTGCCACTATCTCTCGCACTTCGCCATTCCGAAGGGTACCTTTGTGGCAAACCTGGAAATCGAAAACATAAGGTAACTCATGTATTTTACATGGATGATCTTAAGCTCTATGCTAGAAATCAAGAGAAACTACATCTAGCTCTAGAAATTGTCACAGAGTACACTCAAGAGATTGGAATGGAGTTCGGGTTAGAGAAATGCGCCAAGGTTAATTTAAAGAAAGGAAAACTTAACGGCATCCTCGAAGATCCTGAACTCGTTGACAGAAGCGCTATACGACACCTTTGCGCTGGAGAGACCTATACATACCTAGGCGTGCCACAAAGCCGCATTCAGGACGTAACATCTATAAAGGATACTCTTCGATGCAGATATAAACGTCTCCTCCGACAGATATGGTCTTCCGAACTGTCGGCGAGGAACAAAGTATCTGCAACGAACATGCTTGCCGTCCCAGTAGTACTCTATTCATTTGGAGTAGTTCCATGGACGAAGGACGAGCTCAGATCCCTCGATATCGGGTCCCAAAAGGTTATGCACATGAACAAAAGCATGCACCTTAAGTCTTCTGTTCCACGACTTTACATCTCACGCCGTCAAGGTGGTCCTGGAATACTGAATCTTGAATGTCTTCACAACAGGATTATTCTGGGTACAGCACATATTGTCGCAAATGGACAAGATCCTCTTCTTAAAATGGTCAGAAAACACGAAGAAGTAGGCAAAGGGGCGTTTCTTTACAAAGCAGGGGAAGAGGCTGCTGAAACACTCGGCCTTGACTTCAATATCAGGGGTGAGCGAAATGCATCAAATCTTATCCATCTTAAATACTCACTCCTGAAGGCCCGGATTAAGAAAGCACAGGAGAAAAACTTCCGCGAAGAGCTCCTCGACAAGAAGATGCACGGCATCTTCCATAGAAATGTGGAAGATCAGTCGATGTCGTATGAGCTGACGTTTGCTTTCCTTAGATCACCCGGATTGAAGTCGGGCACAGGGGGCTTCATTTTGGCATGTCAAGATGGTGTCATTTCCACTCTAGCATACCGTCGCCACATTTTGAGCCAAGATATTCCCGATGATAGCTGCAGAGCGTGTCATGAACACCCTGATCATCTAGGACACATACTATCTAGTTGTCCAGCTCATGCGGGAACAACCTACATCCAAAGGCACAATGCGGTACTGAGAGTGCTTTATTACCATCTCTGTCACTCTTACGGCATTAGCCCAAATACCTCTCCGCTGAACGCCCCTAGAGAAATATAGTCAACTGTCGAAAATGAGAAGTGCCGCATATATTGGAACTTCATATTCACGACAATTGTTTCTGTTGCGCATTCGAGGCCTGACATGGTTCTTCTTGGCTTCGAGAAACGAACCATGTTCGTTATCGAATTTTCGGCACCAGCGGACAAAAACGTCACAGCGAAGGAGAAAGAAAAGAAAGAAAGGTATAAAGACCTTATGAGGGAGTTGCGACGCTTATGTCCGGAATATTCTGTTAAGCTAATCGTTCTGATCATTGGCGCTCTTGGAGGTGCCAAGGTTTCACTTTTTAATAGCCTGAAAAGCATCCCTGCGTGTCAACAAAATGCTGAGACACTTGCAGGGAGAATGCAGAAGGCGGTCGTCCTTGGGTCGCTCCGTGTCCTCAGGGTGCATGAGACTTTCGCCGGATCATCGTATTGAATTCGCGCAGACTGTAACCACCCATCTCACGGTCGTGAGACGTGGTTACAGCTGAAATTTTACCGCGATTTCGCTGGGAGCGGGTGCAATTTTTCAGATTAGCACCCGCTCCCGGCGAAATCCTACGGTTGTCCTTATGACAAACTTTTAACTATATATATATATAAGTTAAACAACCACTGCAGGGTACCACTAAGAGCAACTGCCATCTAAAAAGAAAATGTCAATAGCCCCTAGTAGAACCGCGGTAAAATCCACCTACAGCCAGTTCTCACATCCGTGAGATGGGTGGTCACAGGGCACGACGAAATCACAACGACAGGCCGGCGAAACCCTCGTGTGTCTTGAGGACACGAAGCGACCAAAGGATGACAGCTTTCTGCATCCATCTCGCAAGTGCCTTGGCATATTTTTGGCATGCGGGTATGGCTTTAAGGTTACAAATCAGTGATAATTTAGCACTTCCGAGAGCACCTATCACAAGGACAATTACTCGTATCGAATATTTTGGGTACAGTCGTTGCAGCTCTCTTTTAAGGTCTTGATACCTCTCCTCTTTTTCTTTCTCCTTTGCAGTGATGTTGTATTCGGACGGAGCCGAGAATTCGATCACGAATATAGTTCGTTTCTCGAAGTCTTGGAGAACAATGTCAGGCCTCGTGTGCGCAACGGAGACTGCTGCCCGAAAATCGTAGTTCCAGAAAATCTGGCACTTCTCGTTTCGGACAAGTGACTCTATATCCCTTGGAGCGTTCGGCAGGGCAGGGTCGCGACCAACACCGTAAGAGCGACAAAGGTGGTAATAAAGTACTCTTAGGGCCGCATTATGTCTATAGATATACGTTGTTCCTGCGTGGGTCGGACACCCCGATAGTATGTGTTCTAGGTACTCAGTGTATGCATGACACGCTCTGCACCTATCACTGGGAACTTTTTGACATAAAATGCGGGCGCGGTATGCTAAGGTGGAGATTACACCGTCCTGGCATGCGAAAATGAAGCCCTCTGTACCTGAATTGAGCCCTGATGATTTGAGGAAAGCAAAAGTTTGCTCCTTCGACAAGGACTGTTTTTCTACATTTCTGTGAAAGTTTCCGTGCATTTGCTTGTCGAGTAGCTCTTGGTGAAATTTTCCAACCTCTGCTTTCTTTACTTCGGCTTTTAGACGTGAAGCATCTAGATGGAGTAATGCACTTTCCTCACTTCTGATGTTAAAATTCAGGCCAAGGGTCTCGGCAGCTTGCTCCGCGGCTTTGTAAAGGAACGCCCCTTCGCCAATCATCTCGTGGTTTCTGACCATCTTTAGGAGAGGATCTCTGCCATTCGCACCGATGTAAGCTGTACTCAAAACAATTCGGTTATGAAGACACTGGAGATTCAGAAGTCCGCGTCCGCCTTGCTGGCGTGAAATGTATAATCGCGGAACTGACGAATTGATATGCAAGCTTTTATGCATATGCATGATCTTACGCGTGGTGACATCAAGGGCCTTAAGCTCGTTCTTCGTCCATTGAACCACCCCAAACGAGTAGAGTAGAACCGGGACGGCAAGCATGTTAGTCGCAGATACCTTGTTCAACGCCGACAGATTGGAAGACCAAATCTGTCGAAGAAGATGCTTGTATCTGCTTCGGAGAGACTCCTTCACTGATGTTACGTCCTGAATGCGGCTTTGAGGCACGCCCAGGTATGTATAGGTCTCTCCAGTGTTAAGATGTCTAATAACACTTATATCCAGAAGCTCAGGGTCCTTGGGAACGCCAGTAATCTTTCCTTTCTTCAAATGAATTTTGGCACACTTGTCCAAACCAAAATCCATCCCAATCTCTCCTGTGTAGTTCTTGACGATATCTATAGCAATTTGAAGTTTGCTTTTACCAGCGGCATAGATCTTCATGTCATCCATATAAAATACATGAGTGACCTTATGCTCACGCTGGTTAGTGTCGGCACAGAGGTATCCAGGAGAATTTCGCAGTGCGAGAGATAGAGGCAGAAGTGTGATCCAAAAAAGCGAAGGGCTCATACTATCCCCTTGAAAGACGCCCCTCTGGAAGGTGACCTTGTTCGTTGTCAGACGATGATTCCTAGATGAGACGGTAAATCTAGTTTCCCAAAGAGGCATCAATCTCTCTATGCATGTCACTATGTGTGGATGTACCTTCAAGCTTTCCAACAGACAGATGATAAGTCTATGAGAGGTTGAATCGAAAGCTTTCCGGTAGTCAATCCAGGCCATTGACAGGACGCGCTGATGGGTGGCAGCGTCTTTACAGACACACCTGTCAATTAGCAGGTTCTCTCGACAGCCTGCTACTCCTTTTTTCGAGCCTCGTTGTTCGTACATCTCTCGCCATACAGGCTCAATTCGTCGAACGATCCTGTTGTTTAGGACAGCTGTAAAGATCTTTTACAGTGTGTTTAAACAAGTTATTGGCCTGTAATTCTCTGGTCTGGACAAGTTGCCTTTTTTCGGTAGGAGTATAGTGCGTCCTAACACCAGCCACTGCGGAATGGGCGTCTCCGACTTTAAATATGAGGTGAATATGCGGGCCAAATGTTGGTGTATAGAAGTAAACTTCTTCCACCAAAAGTTCTTAATATAGTCTGGTCCAGCACCGGAAAAGTTCTTCGTGCCTCTAAGTGCTTTTTCCACCTCTTCGGCAGTGACTGATGGGCACTCCTACTCAGATTTTATGAGACTGTCGCAAAACTCCTTGAAGCGGATGATATTGTCAGTATCTTCTTTCAACTCTAGTGTTTTCGGGATCTTGTACACCTCTCTCCAAAAAGTCTCTACCTCCTTGGGCTTTTGGAGAATTTTTTACAAAAACAGGGGGATCACTGAAGAGGCGTGATGGGTCAGCAAGAAACTGTTGATTCTCCCTGTTCCATCTCTCCCTCTTCTGTATCCTCCTCCATGCGTCAGATAACAGCCTTATTTTGTCAACAATATGCTGTTTGATTGTCAGCAGCTTTGACTTGTTCAGTGTGTGATTCAAGGTCCTTAGTTCTTGGGCGAACTTTCGAACCCTTTCCGTGAACGGTCTACCAGATGTTATGTATTCAATCACACATTGAACACGGGACGCATTCTGTCTTGCCCATGCAATTTTTTTGTTCAGTTGATGCAAGCATCGTCTGGTCTTCTGATCCATCGTCGGTTTCAGCCTTCGATTTGAATCAGCCAAAGCTCTCGCAGCACCATAAACTGAGCAATTGATGGTCCAGAGATCAGAACTCTTGCGAGATATCTCCACGAAGGGAGGCATCCATTTCAGCCAGATCTTGGGGCCTAAGAGGAACTTGCATGTTGATGTTCCTCCTTGTACTGAAATTGCGATCATCTTCCAGAAGGTGCCTGCTTTCTGCGGTTGGTCTTAATGTCGTTTCATCTTCGTCTGCAGCTTGTTCAAGCAGCGGTTGAGGAAGCGCTCCGCGTACATATCCATTTTTCCGGAGGTAGTCGGCTTGATTTCGCAAAGACTGATGCGAAACATATTGAAGCTCTGGGTGTTTCTGGCACCACAGAGTATGCATACGCGCCATAAAGCCTTCGCGAACAGGGATAATACTGGCATCGTAGCAGTCTAGCACGTCATTCTTAAGGTGATCCGTCCACTGAATGTGGGCGTTTCGCCGGTTCGTCGTCGTGTTTCCATCTAAATTATTTTCAGCACCCCGAACTCTAGGATGATCGGCATTGTTTGCCGATCCATTGTCGGGTGCTCTGCGCGTTCGATCGTTTTGAACCACATCTACAACATTTTGGTGGTTTGTTGGTTTCGTTGTTGTTCCCACGAGCAGCTAGGGAAAGGGTTTGTCAATCCTTGTAGAGTCCCGCGTGCAAGGATAAGGCTGATACTCTGAGACGTCGCCCGGTGTCCCAGAGTCACCGTTAAAGACACCTCACCCAGGTGCCATGCAGCTTTCGGCACGGTTCTCACACCTTCGCTTAGGGGTTATTCCTTCGGGACCATCCCTGGACAATTGTCCGCGACTGCTAATTAATTATTGAAACCATATTCAGCAGAAACCCTTGGTACAGGGACCCTCTATCCGCAACCCGAGGACGCGTTCGGTGGCTTTGTCATAAGCCCTTCGGTTCTATTCCAAGGGAATCGAAACCGAAACCGAAATATATAAATAAATATGTATATATATATATATATATATATATATATATATATATATATATATATATTATAATGCTATTTTTGCTGATAAATTAGATTTGATATTTTTAATTGACACTTGGACTCAGAAAGAGTCCAAGAGATGCCTGAAGGGCGCCAGATAGTTTTAAGTATTCAAAACTACCAAAATCATTATTAAACTTTTCCAATTACGCGTGGTGTGCCCGATAACTCCAGTAGAGTGGCGGAGTAAGGGGAGAACGCAGTGAGAGGTTAAATAAGAAAAATCAGTATATCAAATATGGAAGATTACTATAATTACTCACGAGAATACTAGGTTCGACACTCATTTTCACAGAGTGGTCCGAGTGACCACTTGACCTTTTAGGTTAATAACATAATCTAATGACCTCTCAGAATTTTACCGCACGAGCGGGGGCCCCGTACGCCCAAAGCTATATCACTTCTATATTTTTCATAACGAGCGCGAGTAAGAGACAAGAGAAAGATATGACCTTGTCCGAGGTCAGCAACTAACAAATTTCAAGGCGTGTGTCTACCACTTCGACACACGACGTTGAAACGCGACAAGTTAGATTTTACAACAAAAGAGAATTAAATGGGAAACCCACCTGGCAGTGTTCGTCGTCCTCGAGATCGTCCTCTCATTTTTCTTTCTCAAATATTGTTTTTCTCCTTTTATCAAAATTTGGTATCGCCACGAGGTACTCACTCGGAGCTTGGAATTACGAATGAATATTTTGAAGAGTGGCGTCTCCGTTCTCCCTCTCATAGGAGACGGAGCGCCACCCGAGTACGAGCTTCGAACTATAGAGTGAGAGGACGAGCGAAAGAAGAAGGACAACTGCCAAGTTCGTAACCCCGCTACGTGGTGGCGCACAGTCCGCCTGCGTTATTTGCCACGCAAGCCTTCTCCGCCCGCCGCTAGTTGAGGGTCCAGGGGTGGGGCTGACTCAGGTCAGCACGCAGATTCTCCATGGCCGCTTGCTTCCAATTTTTCCGAGCGCTCTTGCACGTATGGGAATCCCGTCCACTACGCATGCGCCAGGAAAATCTCCTCTTCTTAGTCCTTGGCAACAGTCGACCACCGATGCAGCCAACCTCGTGTACTCTGACAGTTGTTGTTATTGTTGTGTGGGGGGGTGGTTAATCCACCCTTCCACCCGAGATGAACATGAAATAACAAGACAAGTAAAAGGAAATTAAAATAATACAACAAGATAACAAGGTACTTGGAACCCGTGGTCTGCCAATTTGCGATTCCAGTCAGATGACCAAACCTCCCTAGCTTTGACAGGTGTCGTTATAAAGTCACGGTGAGTGTACACAAAGGACTAATGATCCTCTCAAATCACGATGTTTGATTCACGATCAATGCCACGACTAGTATAATACTGTTCGCAGACAGTCAGTTGGTTTGATTCGTGATTCCAAACTCATAGCCCTTTCCAATGATTATTTTTACTCTAATTTTTCAGAGATTTAGATGTCTTTGTGCGGGGTACAGAATACCCCGTCACAATATATATTTCGATTTTCGGTTATATATATATATATATATATATATAGTTCGGTTTCGGTTTCGATTCCCTTGGAATAGAACCGAAGGGCTTATGACAAAGCCACCGAACGCGTCCTTGGGTTGCGGATAGAGGGTCCCCGTACCAAGGGTTTCTGCTGAATATGGATAAAATAATTAATAAGCAGTCGCGGACAATTGTCCAGGGATGGTCCCGTAGGAATAACCCCTAAGCGAAGGTGTGCGAACCGTGCCGAAAGCTGCATGGCACCTGGGTGAGGTGTCTTTAACGGTGACTCTGGGATATCGGGCGATGTCTCAGAGTAATAGCCTTATCCTTGCACGCGGGGCTCTACAAGGATAGACGAACCCTTTCCCTAGCTGCTCGTGGGAACAACAATGAAACCAAAAAACCACCAAAATGTTGTAGATGCGGTTCAAAACGATCGAACGCGCAGAGCACCCGACAATGGATCGGCAAACAATGCCGATCATCCTAGAGTTCGGGGTGCTGAAAATAATTTAGATGGAAACACAACGACGAACCGGCGAAACGCCCATATTGAGTGGACGGATCAACTTAAGAATGATGTGTTAGACTGCTACGATGCCAGTATTATCCCTGTTCGTGGAGGCTTTATGGCGCGTATGCATACTCTGTGGTGCCAGAAACACCCAGAGCTTCAACACGTTTCGCATCAGTCTTTGCGAAATCAAGCCGACTACGTCCGCGAAAATGGATATGTAGGCGGAGCGCTTCCTCAACCGCTGCTTGAACAAGCTGCAGACGAAGATGAAACGACATTAAGACCAACCGCAGAAAGTAGGCACCTTCTTGAAGATGATGGCAATTTCAGTACAAGGAGGAACATCAACATGCAAGTTCCTCTTAAGCCCCAAGATCTGGCTGAAATGGATGCCTCCCTTTGTGGAGATATCTCGCAAGAGTCCGACCTCTGGACCATCAATTGCTCAGTTTATGGTGCTGCGAGAGCTTTGGCTGATTCAAATCGAAGGCTCAAACCGACGATGGATCAAAAGACAAGAAGACGCTTGCATCAACTGAACAAGAAAATTGGATGGGCAAGACAGAATGCGTCCCGTGTTCAATGTGTGATTGACTACATAACATCTGGTAGACCGTTCACGGAAAGGGTTCGAAAGTTCGTCCAAGAACTAAGGACCTTGAATCACACACTAAACAAGTCAAAGCTGCTGACAATCAAGCAACATATTGTTGACAAAATAAGGCTGTTATCTGACGCAAGGAGGAGGATACAGAAGAGGGAGAGATGGATCAGAGAGAATCAACAGTTTCTCGCTGACCCATCGCGCCTCTTCAGTGATCCCCCTGTTTTTGTAAAAAATCCTCCCAAGCCCAAGGAGGTAGAGACTTTTTGGAGAGAGGTGTACAAGATCCCGAAAACACTAGAGTTGAAGGAAGATACTGACAATATCATCCGCTTCAAGGAGTTTTGCGACAGCCTCATAAAATCTGAGGAGGAGTGCCCATCAGTCACTGCCGAAGAGGTGAAAAAAGCACTTAGAGGCACGAAGAACTTTTCCGGTGCTGGACCAGATTGTATCAAGAACTTTTGGTGGAAGAAGTTTACTTCTACACACCAACATTTGGCCCGCATATTCACCTCATATTTAAAGTCGGAGATGCCCATTCCGCAGTGGCTAGTGTTAGGACGCACTATACTCCTACCGAAAAAAGGCGACTTGTCCAAACCAGAGAATTACAGGCCAATAACTTGTTTAAACACACTGTATAAGATTTTTACAGCTATCCTAAACAACAGGATTGTTCGACGAATTGAGCCTGTATGGCGAGAGATGTACGAACAACGTGGCTCGAAAAAAGGTGTCGAGAGAACCTGCTGATTGACAGGTGTGTCTGTAAAGACGCTACAGTCCATCAGCGCGTCCTGTCAATGGCCTGGATTGACTACCGGAAAGCTTTTGATTCAACCTCTCATAGACTTATCATCTGTCTGTTGGAAAGCTTGAAGGTACATCCACACATAGTGAGATGCATAGAGAGATTGATGCCTCTTTGGAAAACTAGATTTACCATCTCATCTAGGAATTATCGTCTGACGACGAACAACGTCACCTTCCAGAGGGGCGTCTTTCAAGGGGATAGTATGAGCCCTTTGCTTTTTTGCATCACACTTTTGCCTCTATCTCTTGCACTACGAAATTCTCCTGGATACCTCTGTGGCGACACTAATCAGCGTGAGCATAAGGTCACTCATGTATTCTATATGGATGACCTGAAGATCTATGCCGCTGGTAAAAGCAGACTTCAAACTGCTTTAAATATCGTCAAGAACTACACAGGAGAGATTGGGATGGACTTTGGTTTGGACAAGTGTGCCAAAATTCATTTGAAGAAAGGAAAGATTACTGGCGTTCCCAAGGACCCTGAGCTTGTGGATATAAGTGTTATTAGACATCTTAACACTGGAGAGACCTATACATACCTGGGCGTGCCTCAAAGCCGCATTCAGGACGTAACATCAGTGAAGGAGTCTCTCCGAAGCAGATACAAGCATCTTCTTCGACAGATTTGGTCTTCCAATCTGTCGGCGTTGAACAAGGTATCTGCGACTAACATGCTTGCCGTCCCGGTTCTACTCTACTCGTTTGGGGTGGTTCAATGGACGAAGAACGAGCTTAAGGCCCTTGATGTCACCACGCGTAAGATCATGCATATGCATAAAAGCTTGCATATCAATTCGTCAGTTCCGCGATTATACATTTCACGCCAGCAAGGCGGACGCGGACTTCTGAATCTCCAGTGTCTTCATAACCGAATTGTTTTGAGTACAGCTTACATCGTTGCGAATGGCAGAGATCCTCTCCTAAAGATGGTCAGAAACCACGAGATGATTGGCGAAGGGGCGTTCCTTTACAAAGCCGCGGAGCAAGCTGCTGAGACCCTTGGCCTGAATTTTAACATCAGAAGTGAGGAAAGTGCATTACTCCATCTAGATGCTTCACGTCTAAAAGCCGAAGTAAAGAAAGCAGAGGTTGGAAAATTTCACCAAGAGCTACTCGACAAGCAAATGCACGGAAACTTTCACAGAAATGTAGAAAAACAGTCCTTGTCGAAGGAGCAAACTTTTGCTTTCCTCAAATCATCAGGGCTCAATTCAGGTACAGAGGGCTTTATTTTCGCATGCCAGGACGGTGTAATCTCCACCTTAGCATACCGCGCCCGCATTTTATGTCAAGAAGTTCACAGTGATAGGTGCAGAGCGTGTCATGCACACGCTGAGTACCTAGAACATATACTATTGGGGTGTCCGACCCACGCAGGAACAACGTATATCTATAGACATAATGCGGCCCTAAGAGTACTTTATTACCACCTTTGTCGCTCTTACGGTGTTGGTCGCGACCCTGCCCTGCCGAACGCTCCAAGGGATATAGAGTCAATTGTCCGAAACGAGAAGTGCCAGATTTTCTGGAACTACGATTTTCGGGCAGCAGTCTCCGTTGCGCACTCGAGGCCTGACATTGTTCTCCAAGACTTCGAGAAACGAACTATATTCGTGATCGAATTCTCGGCTCCATCCGAATACAACATCACTGCAAAGGAGAAAGAAAAAGAGGAGAGATATCAAGACCTTAAAAGAGAGCTGCGTCGACTGTACCCAAAATATTTGGTACGAGTAATTGTTCTTGTGATAGGTTCTCTCGGAGGTGTGAAATTATCGCTGGTTCGTAACCTTAAAGCCATACCCGCGTGCCAAAAATATGCCAAGGCTCTTGCGAGATGGATGCAGAAAGCTGTCATTCTTGGGTCGCTTCGTGTCCTCAAGATACACGAGGGTTTCGTCGGCCTGTCGTTGTGATTTCGTCGTGCCCTGTGACCACCCATCTCACGGATGTGAGACGTGGCCATAGGTGTATTTTACCGCGGTTCTACTGGGGGCCATTGACATTTTTTCCAGATGGCAGTTGCTCTTAGTGGTACCCTGCGGTGGTTGTTTAACTTTTTTTAATTATATATATATATATATTTATATTAGGGTGGTTCAAAAAAATCGACTATTTTTTTCTTCTTCGAAACCCCCACATAAAAACTTTCGGGAAGGTGTAAAAATACGCCTGTGAAAATTAAAGCTGTTAATATATATATTTAGAGGTCGCTCATCGCGAATTTCCATTTCCCATTTAAATAGCATGTGATATATATATATATATATATATATTTTTTTTTTTTAATTTGCAGTTTCGTATCTCTTTAACAGCTTGATGAATTGCTAAGGCTATAACATATTTTTGTAGGAAATTCGACGCTCTACAAAAAAGGTCTTCTATGATTTTTTCATAAATTTACTCGTTCAAAAGTTATTCAAGGTTAAATTTGAACACATGATAAATTTATCGTTTTTTTTTTTTTAAGTTTTCGCACTCGCTTCGCTCGTGCGCTAACCACCGACTCATGCTTCGAGCTTCCGGCTTATGCTACAAAATTCACACTCGCACACAATCACCTATTTTACGCACTTGTATCACAAATAACTATTAAATGGGAAATAGAAATTCGCGATGAGCGACCTCTAAATATTAATATTAAAAGCTCTGATTTTCACAGGCGTCTTTTTACACCTCCCCGTAAGTTTTTATGTGGGTTTTGCGAGAGAAAAAAATAGTCGATTTTTTTGAACCACCCCAATATATATATAGATATATATATATATATATATAATTAAAAAAAAAAAGTTAAACAACCACCGCAGGGTACCACTAAGAGCAACTGCTATTTAAAAAGAAAATGTCAATAGCCCCCAGTAGAACCGCGGTAAAATACACCTAAGGCCACGTCTCACGTCCGTGACGTAAAGATACGATACGTAAAGAAGATGCCGTGATAGGGCCGGTGCAGGTGGCGCGCGATCTCCCCTAGTGCGCTCAGGCCGAGGATCTTTGTGCAACGCTTTAGTGCCAGTTTTTTAAGTTAAGTAATATTATCTGCTACTAGAATAACTGTTCTCTGCATTTTCAGGGTGAATTAACAAGGCCTGCATTACGGTCAGTGTAAAATTAATTGGGAATGTGCTTTAACCCTTATGTCGGCACCCAAAAAATACCACGTTCGTCAACACCCAGGGTACCTGGGTACTTACTCACTTAAATGCTTATGTCACTCTTCTTCAATGGTGTGCAACACTGATATTATGAGTGTAATTTTGTGAGATAAGTTGACTTAGTGACACGTTATTAAAAAATGAAAGAGCTATCACAATCCGAATGTAACAAGACAAATAAAATACTCCATACTTAGTTATAACATTGAAAAATTTGTCAGATTTTTGATAGCGCGTTCCTTTTGAATAGCATAAAATTTAGGTCCTGGAAGCTGGAATTGCAACATTTTCGTATCGATATGGGCATTATGCCATAATTTAGTGCTTCTTTAGTGCTTATTTATGCTGTAGAAAAAAAATTTTGTGCCCCATAATTTTGGTCAAAAACATGTAGTAGTGCCAGCTTCAGCTGAAGCCACAACTCCCGTATGCGAAACTCAGAAACTATTAGTGGTACACGGAAAAAATAAGTTGTCGAAACTTCACTTGACTAGTCAACCATTCTAGGATGGGCCATTTTTTTTAGAATCTCGTATAATTTTGATTAAAGAACCGCAGACTTCATCGAAAGAGTGAAAAAAGTCATCGAATTATTGGAAGACAATCTAGGAACATCAGTTTTCGAATTTGTATTCAGCAGATTTTGACAATGTTCTAGACAAGCATTCAATTTTTCATAAAAAGTCCTCCAGATTCCACAAGATTTGGAATACAATAACTCTAGCACAGAAACGAATAACTGATTTATAAGTTGTCGAAGAATTCGTTGACTCTCTTCTACATATCTATATATTCACAATGTACAGTCACATTGGATGCTTGTATTAACACGCAGTGACGCTCAGGTGAAGTGGTATATGTATGAGTCTGAATGGAGTCGCGGTCACCGGCGATGAACAAATGAGCGCGGATTTAAATTTGGCTCTTCACTGGGATTTGTGCAGAATATTCAATGTCTTATGTTAGCCGTGGGGTTTAGTTGTTAGGGATAAGTTGCGTTTGATAGGTGTTAGGTAGTTCGAATCCCGCCGCAAAATTTCTTTCGATATTTCACAGGTTCGTGTGTATCTGTAAAAATAAATATAACTTAAGCGTGAGTCTATGTGAATAACAATATAGTAAATATAACCGCGAAATATATATTTTTTTAACTTGGCTATACTGTTTTCTAAAAACTCGTTAGGAGTCATCGAAAGTTTCATTCACTGGCTTCGAAGCATTAGTGTATCAGTGTTTCAAGAATTCTATTCCTCTGGTCTTCAGATTTTCATTGAAATTATTTTGTACTTTCGACAACTCTTTCTACTTTTTAAACATGTATCAATCAAGGTTTGTAGGACGATTCTTCCAATTTATATGACATACGTTTAACCCTATCCTAGAGTGGTTGACTCTGTCATTCAAAATTTCAACAACTAATTTTATCCGTGTATGAAATTCTTCTTTGTGCTGGAATTCAGCGCTTATTCAGTGCTAATGTATACCGCAAAAATTAAATTTCGTTCCCGGAAATTTTTGTCAAAAACATGTAATGCTAGCTTCAGGTGACTCTGGCGTGTAAAAGTCGGAAACTATTAGTGGTCTCAAATTCTTCTTTGTGCAGGAATTTAGTGCTTATTTAGTGCTAATTTATGCCGCAAAAATTAAATTTTGTGCCCGGAATTTTTGGTCAAAAACATGTAATGCTAGCTTCAGGTGACTCTGACGTGTAAAACTCGGAAAATATTAGTGGTCTCAAATTCTTCTTTGTGCAGGAATTTAGTGCTCATTCAGTGCTTATTTATGTCAAAATAATGAAATTTTGTGCCCGGGAATTTTGATCGAAAACATGTAGTAATGCTGGCTTTAGGTGACTCTGGTATGTGAAACCTGAAAACTATTAGTGGTATCAAATTTTTCTCCTTCTCTAGTTTCCATATATATTAGCATAAACTAAGCACTAAATTCCTGCACAAATGAGGATTTGATACCACTAATAGTTTCCAAGTATCACTGGTATACTAATGGTATTACTACATGTTTTTGATCAAAATTAACGGGCACAAAATTTCATTTTTTCGGCATAAATTAGCACTAAATGAGCACTAAATTCCTGCACAAAGAAGAATTTGATACCACTAATAGTTTCCCAGTTTCGCTTGTCGGAGTTGTGGCTTCAGCTGAAGCTAGCATTACTACACGTTTTTTGCAAAAAAAAGTGCCCGGATTTTGTGCATAACACAAATCCAGAACACTTAATTAGCACTAAATTCCTGCGCAAAGAAGAATTCTATATCGCTAATAGTTTCCGAGTTTCGCATACCAGAGTTCTAGGTTCAGCTGTAGCTAGCATTACTACAGGTTTTTGGTAAAAAAAAGTGCCCGGATTTTGTGAATATCACAAATCCAGAACACTTGATTAACACTAAATTCCTGCACAAAGAAGAATTTGATATCGCTAATAGTTTCCGAGTTTCGCATACCGGAGTTCTGGCTTCAGCTGAAGCTAGAATTACTACATGTTTTTGACCAAAATTTCCGGGCACAACATTAAATTTTTGCGGCATAAATTATCACTAAATGAGCACTGAATTCCTGCACAAAGAAGAATTTAATACCACTAATAGTTTCCGAGTTTTACATACCAGAGTCACTTGAAGCCAGCATTATATGTTTTTGATCAAAATTTCCGGGCACAAAATTTAATTTTTGCGGCATAAATTAGCACTCAATAATCAAAAAATTCCTGCACAAAGAATAATTGGATACCAATAACAGTTTCCGAGTTTCGCATACCGGAGTTGTGGCTTCAGCTGAAGCTAGCATTACTACACGTTTTTGGTAAAAAAAATAAGTGCCCGGATTTTGTGTAAGTGTAAGAGTTGTGAATAAAAATAAATATCTTTATGTATTAATAATCATTTATATATAAAACTTCACTTTCATTGTAAAATATTTATAAAATCTATTGTAAAATCTCTTTATAAAGTCAGTTCAGTATTCATTATCGTAATTATAATATTGAAAGACAATAAAAAATTCCAACTTTGATTTCAAAACCGTTCACTTATAATTATTTAACAATGTTTGTCATTAATTTTCGGACAAATGAAAGAATAAAAAATACCTGGTCACTGACATAAGCTTTAAACGTATATTTCTATAGGTGGGTACCTGGGTACCCGGGTGTTGAAATCTGAAGCTCGAGCTTGATATTTTCATCTCTATAAGGCCTAACAAATTTTTTTTCACTATCCCATTCCATTGCAAAAAAGTTAAATCGCGACGATCTAGACGTTCAAGAGCGAATTCCGGATGGAACGTGAAAATTTTTTTGAATGAGTACGGAAGTGGGTACCCGGATACCCGGGTGTTGACATAAGGGTTAAAAATTAGAAGTGAGAATATACATCTTTTGAATTTACATTTTTTTTACATTTACATTTTTGTTCAAAAACCTGAAGGAAAATTTATTGCCTGGGGAGTTTTTGATTTGCTTCGATTTTGCTGAGAATTACGCCTTCATAATCCAGAATGTAGCGCAATAATGATTTAGCTCATGACACGGTGGCTATTCACGAGTATCAAAAGATAATAGTAGAATACTTGAAAACTCATTTCAGGCCAAATAAAATCTACTATTTCACTGATGGTGCAGGGCAACATTTCTAAGATAAGAGTAGCTTTGTTAATCTCCAAGCCCATGAAAAAGATTTTGGTATCCAAGCTGATTGTCACTTCTATGGTACATCTCATGGCAAGGGTGCATGTGATGGTATATGAGCGAATATAAAGAGACAAGCAGTACGTTCAAGCTTGCAATGTTCTCCGAAACATCACATACTTACTCTCCATGCTTTGTTTCAGTGGGCAAAGACTAACTGTAAGGAAACCGGAATTTTTTTCAGCAGCAAAGAAAATCATGTCTTAGCCACCGAGTGACTGAAAACCAGATTTGATAAAGCTCTCATGATGCCAGATACATTACAGTACCACGCTTTTATTCCCACTCAAGACGGAAAACTTCAAACTCAAGAAGTTTTCGTCCTCTGAGAAATACGACATCTTCTCGAATGGCAAAAAAAACCGCAAAAGAGGCCTGCACAGAAAACCATATAATATACCCAGGGCCGTCTTTAGGGTTGCGGGGGCTTCGGGCCGGTTACATTGTGGGGGCCCATTACCGGACTCAAGAAACGTTATTCCTCCCTGACTTCTAAAAAAAAAAGGTCATCGAAGTAGGAGGCGATGCAGAAGTTTGTCCAGTTTGTAGTGTTTTGTGGGGGCCACTAAAATGTGGGGGCCCCGGGCCGCGGCCCCGACGGCCCTGAATATACCATATAATATTACTTAACTTAAAAAACTGGCACTAAAGCGTTGCACAACGATCCTTGGCGTGAGCGCACTAGGGAAAATCGCTTGCCACCCGCCCTATCACGGCATCTTGTTTACGTATCATTCTATTACTCAAAGACAAATTAATTTCCCACTCTGAAAATTGGGGGTCTTATAGGAAAAAATTTCAGATTTCTTTTAAAGCTATTTTGAAGAAAAAAAGTGCTCAAGTTTGGAAAAAGTCAAATTTATTTTTGATTTTCAAAAATTTTGGTCAAATTATGATTTTTTTTTTCAAAAATCGTTACTACCACCAGAAAGTTTGTGAAAAAATCTATCAAAAACATTTCCAGTGAAATTTTGTTCAAAGCAATAGGACAACCGTTACAAACGTTTGAAAGTAAGGCTTTGCTCAAAAAACCCAAAAATTGTATCCCCTCCACTTTGATAAATAATTATTAAAATGAATTAACTTTTGGTGTGAGGAGTACTATCAAATCGGACTACAATTGGGCCAATTTTGAGCCCGATCGGACAACTTCTATTTTCAAGGTGGGTACACTTCAGAAATTATGCACCATATACCGGGTGTCCCAGACCACCCGTCCACCCCTCTTAAAATGGAGGGAAGTCAGTTTTTCGGAAAACGCAAAAAAATTTAATAACCAAGTCAGGCGTGCTCTACCTTTTGGTCATATTATCAACTTCCGGACTCGACCGGAAGTGGGTGAATCAGACCGGATGTTCATTTTTTCAAATGGAACATGTATATTTTTATGACGGATTTGGATTCTACGCTAAAAAATACGTAAGTTTTGTTGGAATTTTTTTTTCTAAAACCGGTTTCTTGACCTTTAATGACCTTTGCGTTATGGGCATGTTCGATTTGCATGGAACCCTTCTGATCTCGAGAAACCGAATTTTTGAGAAAACAAAAATACATTTTAAAAGTAAATTATGTACGGGCTTTCGATAAGTGACATTCACAACTTCCGGTTTGGACCGGAAGTGAGATTTTTACACCGGAAGTTCGTTTTTTTAAGCCCAATCTGTACATTTTGATGACAACATTTTTGAAAAATATTAATTCCATTTACCGCCATTAGAAATACTGAAAGACGAAAATATTCTTTGCAAACCTGCATTCGAACTCTTTAATGTTCAAATTGCGCTCCACCTTGCGAAATACAGGTCTGTACTCTGACTCGAAGGTTATCAAGAGCTAGTCTAATTTCTGCTGCATCGAGTGACCTCTTTGCTTCGGTAATTCTATAAATCATGTTGGCTCTTGTGGTTGGGCGCTCGCGGTAAACTAAATCCTTCACTCTTCCCCATAAATAATAATCTAGCACAGTAAGATCTGGAGACCGAGGTGGATAATTGATAGGGCCGTACTTTCCGATCCACCTATTAGGAAATAAATGATCTAAACTTGCTCGACTGATACGTGCGGTATGCGACGGACACGAATCTTGCTGAAACCACATATCGCGGTGTAATTGAAGGTCAAGATTTTTCAATAAAATCGGCAATTGTTGTTCTATAAGCTCTACGTATCTTAAGCGATTTATGTCGCCATCGAAAAAAATCGGACCTATTATTTGATCATCAATAATCCCGGACCATACATTAACTTTTCAAATCCGTTTTTGGTCGATGGTTCTTAACCAATGCGGATTATTAGGTGTCCAATAATGGAAGTTCCACGTATTTACTTCCTCGTCACTCTTAAATGTGCATTCATCCGAAAATAGTATGGTCCGATGAAATTGTTCTTCTTGGCGTCTTGGCCAATTGCAGAATGTCAGGCGTTGCTCAAAATCAAGGTTATTCAGATCTTAATGCAGCTCAATTCTGTAGGGATGAAATTTACTATCTTCGAGAGTGCGGTGGACTGTAGACTTGCCAATCCTAGAATCAATCTCGAACCGTCGAGGTGAATCATGTGGTTGAACAATTGCGGATGCAATGACATCCGCTGATTGCTCATTTCTAACTCGTCGGTAGATGACCCTTCCTTTGTTATGATGGGGTTGCACAATGCCATATGTCCTTATTCTTCTAGACAGGCGCGAAAAAACTTTCCGAGAATGAGTAAATCTGTCAGAAAAACGTAGTCGCCACAGTCTCTCAGCACCAGCGAAGGACCCTTCCTCAAAATAAACTTGCATCATGTCGTGCGTCTCCGCATTCGAAAACACCATTTCTGAAAAATCTCAAACTTACCTTGAAGAATGATGGTAGTAAATAAAGTCCGTCGCATACCGCACGTATCAGTCGAGAAAGTTTAGATCGTTTATTTCCTAATAGGTGGATCGAAAAGTACGGCCCTATCAATTATCCACCTCGATCCCCAGATCTTACTGTGCTAGATTATTATTTATGGGGAAGAGTGAAGGATTTAGTTTACCGCGAGCGCCCAACCACAAGAGCCAACATGATTCATAGAATTACCGAAGCAAAGAGGTCACTCGATGCAGCAGAAATTAGACTAGCTCTTGATAACTTTCAAGTCAGAGTACAGACCTGTATTTCGCAAGGTGGAGCGCAATTTGAACATTAAAGAGTTCGAATACAGGTTTGCAAAGAATATTTTCGTCTTTCAGAATTTCTAATGGCGGTAAATGGAATTAACATTTTTCAAAAATGTGGTCATAAAAATGTACAGATTCGGCTTAAAAAAACGAACTTCCGGTGTGAAAATCCCACTTCCGGTCCAAAACCGAAGTTGTGAATGTCACTAATCGAAAGCCCGTACCTAATTTACTTTTAAAATGTATTTTTGTTTTCTCAAAAATTCGGTTTCTCGAGATCGGAAGGGTTCCATGCAAATCGAACATGCCCTTAACGCAAAGGTAATTTAGAGGTCAAGAAACCGGTTTCAGAACAAAAAAAATGCAAGCAAAACTTATGTATTTTTTAGCGTAGAACCCAAATCTGTCATAAAAATATACATGTTCCATTTGAAAAAATGAACTTCCGGTCTGATTCACCCACTTCCGATCGAGTCCAGAAGTTGATAATATGACCAAAAGGTAGAGCACGCCTGACTTGGTTATTCAATTTTTTTGCGTCATCCGAAAAACTGACTTCCCTCCATTTTAAGAGGGGTGGACGGGTGGTCTGGGACACCCGGTGTCTTTATATATATTGTCATTGTTTACCTAATTATAGAAAGAAAAGAAAAACCGCTGAAGACTATGTTGAGTTTTTGAGTATCTTTGCCATTTTTTTAGTTTAGCTCTTTTGTAAAATTGTTAAAATTTTTAAATGTGAAAATTGTAAGAACGTATGATTTACAGTATGTATGTATGTATACCATTAAGCCATTTCCCTTTCGGGGTAGGCGCGACACTACCCGATTTGGTTAGTGTTTCTAGGTGGATAGTTTCTTGTACTAAATAACTACAAGTGTGGGCTCACCACACCCACGACACGCCAACAGCACGCAGTTAGTAGTATTCCCGAACGGTCACCCATCCAAGTACTGAACGCGCCCAACACTGCTTAACTTCAGTGATCTAACGAGAACTGTTTTTTTCAGCGTGGTATAGCCGTTGGTATGGCCGTATCACCTTAAAAACCTCATCTGAAACATAAATTATTTATGAACGAGTTAGATTATTAATTTAAAATGTTGTTTGAAGTAATTAAGCAACAGTTTTATAAACTTAGAGGAAAAGCTCCTTGAGACTATATAATTATTAAACTACATTTTGCAATAAATTGCAGAATATTGGAAATAAGTTTATTGTGTATATTGTTAAGACCTTGTATGATTGTTCCAAAATCAACTGTAATATTGTTATGTTAAGTATGTATCATTATTGTTAAAAGTTTAGAGTAAAAATTGCAAAAATTGATAACGTATCGTTTACGGTATAACTTTAAAAATTCTCATTTGAAACAGGAATTATTTATGAACGAGTTAGTTTAATATATAGAATTCCTGAAAATGAAACAAGAATTCAACTATAAAATTTGGACAACCACCACAAAATGCTCCTATTGCAATTCCTAAAAAAAATAAAAGAATTTGTTTCTTTGGACAAAAATAAAAAAGAGGAAAGGAAAATGAGAAGGCAACCAACCAAATCCCCTTCCTTCTCTTTTTTATTTCTTTTGACTTTATTATTATTATTATTATTATAAAATCACAATAAAAAAGCATGCTAAGTATTTACCAACGTTTCGGTGCTCACACAGCACACTTATCATGGCAAGAAAAATTAAAACAGGTGGGAACAGCGACCAAGCAACGACGCTGTGTCGACGATACCTGAAATCTAATTCTGCCCTTTGTCCTCAAAAATCAGTCGGTCTGTAGTGCTCTCAGAAGTCAATCGTTTATTTCAAAATAAGGAAAGAACTAAATACAAAATATAAATTTTTTAAATTTTCATTGTTTTTCTGTAAACTCTTTTTATGTGTGCAGATTTATTCAATAAAAGATTTCATAACCGCGTAACCAATGCGAAACTTGGAAATAGACAGGAAATGGAAGACTCTACAACCTGTTTTTAAAAGATGAGTTTCTATTATGTACCAAGTAATATTAATTTTTGCTAAAATACAATTTTTTCCCATGTTTGGAAAGGGCGGGGGGGGGGGGCAATCTTCAGATACTTTAAGTTCTCTTGGTCGGATTTAAAGAACTCATACCAGGACTTTTATTCGTAGTAGAACTACACTCAATTCGTGTGAAATTTGAATTGATTTCAATGGTTTCGAAGGAATTTCATTTTTCAAGGATTAGCCAGTAGTCAATCAGTAGGCCCAGTAGTCAATCCAGGCTACACCTTTTTTCGAGCCTCGTTGTTTATACACTGAATTTTATGATGATATTTGTACTCATTTTTCAAAAATTTGTTTACAATAAATCCAGGACTGCGCAGTATTTCCAGATTTTTGATTTCACTCTTACGCATCCGAAAGTATTTACAAAACCTTAAAACACTCAATATCTCCAACGGTCAAACTTAAAAAAAAGAGAAAAAATGAAACGCAAGTGTGATATGACTCTTTCCAATTCTGCCCTTTGTCCTCAAAAATCGGTCGATCTGGAGTGCTCTCAGAAGTCAGTCGTTTATTTGAAAATAGGGAAAGAACTAAATACAAAATATAAAGTTTATATGGGAGCATATCAACTCCTATCTAATAAAACGCTGCTGAAGGCTGGTGACCTTCTCAGCATAAATCACGAACCTATTAAGACTCTCGGCTTCCTGTCTCATGTC
>CAKNXH010059954.1:17391-32001 GCA_932178445.1 Andricus quercusramuli | reverse complement strand
TAATGGAAAAAATCGTATGGATGTTTAATTTTTTACAAATTTTTAAATTGGTTGATTAAATTGATGATTTACAAAGACCAAAGGCCATTAATCACTACCATCTTTATACACTTATTCTTATAAATCGGTCTAATTTCAAAAACAAATTTCTGTGAAAGTTTCCGTGCATATGCTTGTCGAGTAGCTCTTGGTGAAATTTTCTAACCTCTGCTTTCTTTACTTCGGCTTTTAGACGTGAAGCATCTAGATGGAGTAATGCACTTTCCTCACTTCTGATGTTGAAATTCAGGCCAAGGGTCTCGGCAGCTTGCTCCGCGGCTTTGTAAAAGAACGCTCCTTCGCCAATCATCTCGTGGTTTCTGACCATCTTTAGGAGAGCATCTCTGCCACTCGCAACGATGTAAGCTGTACTTAAAACAATTCGGTTATGAAGACACTGGAGATTCAGAAGTCCGCGTTCGCCTTGACGACGTGAAATGTATAATCATGGAACTGACTTATTGATATGCAAGCTTTTATGCATATTCATGATCTTACGCGTGGTGACATCAAGGGCCTTAAGCTTGTTCTTCGTCCATTGAACCAGCCCAAACGAGTGAAGTAGAACCGGGACGGCAAGCATGTTAGTCGCAGATACCTTGTTCAACGCCGACAGATTGGAAGACCAAATCTGTCGAAGAAGATGCTTGTATCTGCCTCGGAGAGACTCCTTCACTGATGTTACGTCCTGAATGCGGCTTTGAGGCACGCCCAGGTATGTATAGGTCTCTCCAGTGTTAAGATGTCTAGTAACACTTATATCCACGAGCTCAGGGTCCTTGGAAATGCCAGTAATCTTTCCTTTCTTCGAATGAATGTTGGGACACTTGTCCAAACCAAAGTCCATCCCAATCTCTCCTGTCTAGTTCTTGACGATATTTATAGCAGTTTGAAGTATGCTTTTACCAGCGGCATAGATCTTCAGGACATCCATATAAAATACACGAGTGACCTTATGCTCACGCTGATTAGTGTCGCCACAGAGGTATCCAGGAGAATTTCGCAGTGCGAGAGATAGAGGCAGAAGTGTGATGCAAAAAAGCAAAGGGCTCATACTATCCCCTTGAAAGACGCCCCTCTGGAAGGTGACCTTGTTCGTTGTCAGACGATGATTCCTAGATGAGATGGTAAATCTAGTTTCCCATACAGGCATCAATCTCTCTATGCATGTCACTATGTGTGGATGTACCTTCAAGCTTTCCAACAGACAGATGATAAGTCTATGAGAGGTTGAATCGAAAGCTTTCCAGTAGTCAATCCAGGCTACACCTTTTTTCGAGCCTCGTTGTTCGTACATCTCTCGCCATACAGGCTCAATTCGTCGAACGATCCTGTTGTTTCGGACAGCTGTAAAGATCTTTTACAGTGTGTGTAAACAAGTTATTGGCCTGTAATTCTCTGGTCTGGACAAGTTGCCTTTTTTGTGGTAGGAGTATGGTGCGTCCCAACACCAGCCACTGCGGAATGGGCGTCTCCGACTTTAAATATGAGGTGAATATGCGGGCCAAATGTTGGTGTATAGAAGTAAACTTCTCCCACCAAAAGTTCTCGATACAATCTGGTCCAGCACCGAAAAAGTTCTCAGTGCCTCTAAGTGCTTTTTTCACCTCTTCGGCAGTGACTGATGGGCACTCCTCCTCAGATTTTATGAGGCTGTAGCAAAACTCCTTGAAGCGGATGATATTGTCAGTATCTTCTTTCAACTCTAGTGTTTTCGGGATCTTGTACACCTCTCTCCAAAAAGTCTCTACCTCCTTGGGCTTGGGTGGATTTTTTACAAAAACAAGGGGATCACTGAAAAGGCGTGATGGGTCAGCAAGAAACTGTTGATTCTCCCTTTTCCATCTCTCCCTCTTCTGTATCCTCCTCCTCGCGTCAGATAGCAGCCTTATTTTGTGAACAATATGCTGCTTGATTGTCAGCAGCTTTGACTTGTTCAGTGTGTGATACAAGGTCCTTAGTTCTTGGGCGAACTTTCGAACCCTTTCCGTGAACGGTCTATCAGATGTTATGTAGTCAATCACACATTGAACACGGGACGCATTCTGTCTTGCCTATCCAATTTTCTTGTTCAGTTGATGCAAGCGTCGTCTGGTCTTCTGATTCATCGTCGGTTTCAGCCTTCGATTTGAATTGAAGCGGTTGAGGAAGCGCTCCGCGTACATATCCATTTTTCCGGAGGTAGTCGGCTTGATTTCGCAAAGACTGATGCGAAGCGTATTGAAGCTCTGGGTGTTTCTGGCACCACAGAGTATGTATACGCGCCATAAAGCCTCCGCGAACAGGGATAATACTGGCATCGTAGCAGTCTCGCACGTCATTCTTAAGTTGATCCGTCCACTGAATGTGGGCTTTTCGCCGGTTCGTCATCGTGTTTCCATCTAAATTATTTTCAGCACCCCGAACTCTAGGGTGATCGGCATTTTTTGCCGATCCATTGTCGGGTGCTCTGCGCGTTCCATCGTTTTGAACCGCATCTACAATATTTTGGTGGTTTGTTGTTTTCATTGTTGTTCCCACGAGCAGCTAGGGAAAGGGTTTGTCAATCCTTGTAGAGCCCCGCGTGCAAGGATAAGGCTGATTCTCTGAGACGTCGCCCGGTATCCCAGAGTCACCGTTAAAGACACCTCACCCAGGTGCCGTGCAGCTTTCGGGACGGTTCTCACACCTTCGCTTAGGGGTTATTCCTTCGGGACCATCCCTGGACAATTGTCCGCGACTGCTTATAAATTATTGTAACCATATTCAGCAGAAACCCTTGGTACGGGGACCCTTTATCCGCAACCCGAGGACACGTTCGGTGGCTTTGTCATAAGCCCTTCGGTTCTATTCCAAGGGAATCGAAAACGAAACCGAAAATTTAAGTCCTGTTATTGTTAATTGAGCCCTGATGATTTGAGGAAAGCAAAAGTTTGCTCATTGGACAAGGACTATTTTTCTACATTTCTGTGAAAGTTTCCGTGCATATACGTGTCGAGTAGCTCTTGGTGAAATTTTCTAACCTCTACTTTCTTTACTTCGGCTATTAGAAGTGACAGATGAAAAAGGACCTTTGAATTAAAAAGGACCTTTGCCTGAAAACGCAAAGGTCGAGTTTCGGGCGATGAATGGAGACTGGGTGTTTGGAATGCTAGAGGAGTGAGTGATCCTAAGATAAGAGAACTGCGAGAAACTATGCACATAACCCTACTGAAAAACCCGACGTCGGATCCTACGTCGGATCCTAATAGTTTCCTGCGTCGTAGCCGGCGTCGTCACCCACCTAGGATCCTACGTCGGATCCTGATAGTTTACGACGTGGGAAACGACATAGGAAACGTCGTCGAATATTGGGATCGTTTCCGGTGTCGGAAACTATTAGGATCCTAACAAGATCCTAATAGGATCCACGAGATTTAAAAAAAAAATAAAATGTTTATGGAATAATAGCTGTTACATATTTAAGTCCTAATTTATAGAATAACAATAAACAAATCTATAATATAATATACACTATACAGGGTGTTTTTTTTTAACTTGAGACAACGAAATATCTCAAAATGATACACTTCAAATGATACAATAAGTATTTGTGATCAAGGTGAAAGAATAATTATGCTAGGAGATATGAACGGATGGGTCGGTGTCCAACGTCAGGATACAGATACAGAAAGGGTGCTAGGTAATTTTGGTGATCCAAGCAGAAAAAGTTATAACGGGGAAAAGCTAGCTAGCTTATGCTTAGAAAAGGGCCTATTTATTACAAATACTTGGTTTAGACATAAAATGATCCACATGTACACCTGGCGCAAAGGAAATAGCCACAGTATAATTGACTTTGTTATTGCGGATGAAAGATTAAGAGAACTAGTTAAAGATACAAGAGTCATGAGGGGTTCCGAATGCAATACTGATCATTACCTTTTAGTCTGCAAAATAAACTTAGGGCGGGAATGGAGAACAAAGAGAACAAAGAAAACTAAACAAACACAAATAAAAATTGAAAATTTACAGAGACCAGAAGTGCAAATAGAGTTTCAAAAGAGGTTAACTGAACGCATAGATAGGGCAACGTGGGAAGCGCTTATAAGCAATAAAGATATAGAGGGCGCGTGGGCTTTATTGCGGGATACCATTGTTAAAACTGCGATTGAAGTGTGTGGTATGGCGAGGGTAGGAAGAAAGTCTGGCGATGCGTGGTGGAACGATGAAATTGCGGCTGCCCAAAAAGAAAAGAAAGAAGCGCACAATAAAACGCTGAACATGACAGGTTTTAGCGATGAGGAGAGAAATAGACTCAAAAATTATTACAGACACAAAAAGAGGAAAATTAAACGACTAGACAAAGAGAGTAAAGAGAAAACCAGAACAGAAGAAGAGAACAAAATAAAAAACTGTTTTGAATGAATTATGAAACTATTATTTAAATAGATGAAGGGAAGTAAAAGTACAGAGTTTGTTAGCATGAGAAACAGCAAAGGTGAAATGCTATATGATATAGACTGGATAGTAGACGCTTTAAAAGATTCTTTTAAAGAACTATTAGGAGGTGAAGATATAGGGCAACAAAACTACGACATAGAACATAATGCATTAGAAAACCCAATTGAAAAAGTCTGTGTCACTGAGGGCAGAGATATAGTTAAGAACTTGAAAAACGGTAAGGCTGCGGGTATAGACAATATTAGCGCTGAAATGCTTAAATACGGTGGCGAGTACGTACCTCACAGGTTGTGCGAATCAATAAATTTATGTATCGAAACGGGAGAAGTCCCAGACGATTGGAGAAAAGCGATTATCGTACCAATATACAAAAGAAAAGGAGATAAAAGTAACTGTAGTAATTACAGAGGTATCAGCCTACTAACATAAGTACCGTAAGTAAAATATACTCAAAAATACTTATCCGTAGGGTAATGGAAATTACAGAAGAGAAAATATGGGAAGTCCAAAGTGGATTTATGCCAGGAAGATCATGTACAGATCAGATATTTAGCCTAAGACAGGTCACAGAAAAAAGTTTGAGGGTAGGAAAGAAAGTCTTCTGTGCATTTATTGATCTAGAAAAAGCCTTTGACAAGGTAAATAGAAGTAAACTTTGGAAAGTCCTTAAAGAGTATGGAGTAAATGGAGGGCTCCTACAAGCAATAAAAACAATATATACAGGTAGCAAAGCGAGTGTAAGGGTAAATGGGAAAGAGAGTGAATGGTTCGATATGATGCAAGGCGTGAAACAAGGATACGTTATGTCCTCGTGGCTATTTATCAAAATCATGGTGTTTGAGGGAAAAAGTGAGAAAACAATATGCAACATTGTCCTAAATGATGAGAGATTAGAACAAGTTGACAAGTACGTATATCTAGGTAGTCTTTTCACTAACGACGGAAAAATAGATGGGGAGTTATATAGGCGCATAAATAAGGGTAAGCGGGTTATCAGTAGAGCAGGGTCCATCCTTACAAATAAAAACATATCAAAAAAAGCTAAAATGGCCATACATAACTCTATTTTCGCACCGACTATACTATACGGTAGCGAGACATGGACCTGTCAAGAAAAGGACAGGAGTAAAATCAACGCGATCGGCATGAAACCTCTGCGCATAATATGCGGGAAAAAACTGATTGACAAAATACGAAACGAGACAATCCTCAAAGAATGTGGTACAGGAGAGACACTAGTTGGCATATGGGAAAGAAATCAGCTAAGGTGGTTCAGACATCATGAAAGAATGAAAGATGAACGACTGACCAAGCAAGTGTATAAAGGTAAAGTAAATGGCAGAATGCCCAGAGGTAGACCGCCGAAAGAATGGTTAGAATCTGTGAATGAGACACTAATACGAAGAGACATAAAAAGCCATAGAAATACAAGAGCCTGCATGAAAAAATGCATGGACGTGAATGAAGCTACAGTAGTATGCCAGGACAGAAAAGTGTGGCGACAAATAGTTTGTAAACAGAGTGACAATAGAGTGAATGACGCCTGAAACAAAGACCTTGGATACTAATTGGCCCAAGTGGGAAACCATACATAACAATTTTGTAAGGCTCCTCACTTGGGGTGATCGTTAGAGAGATTGATCAGCAACCTGGGTCGGAGCAGTGTTGCGGAGTGAACGTGTCATTTATATAAATAACACGAGAACTCCAGATCAATCTAAAACATCTATACCTAACACCTATATACCCATCTACCCTATACCCATATACAGATCTACCTCATACTTATATACCTATTTCACTACTTTCCAACCGAGCAAGTCACGCCTGCGCCTAAAGGGAAATGGCTCAATGGTATAATAATGATAATAATAAAACAAAAGTTATTCAATTATGAATAATTACATTTAGTTTTCATGATTCTTGACTTTCTCTTATTTCTTGTTTGTTGTGACGAATTAGTCTATTGACCCATATTTAGATCTAAGATATCGAGGAGACAGCGTCGTTGCTTGGTCGCTGTTCCCACCTGTTTTTATTTTTTTTGCCTTGATAAGGGTGCTGTGTGAGCACCGAAACGTTGGTAAATACTTAGCATTCTTTTTTATTGTGTTTTCATAATAATAAAAATAAAAAAGACGAAAGAAATAAAAGAGAGAAGAATGGGGATTTAGTTGGTTGCCTTCTCATTTTTCTTTCCTCTTTTTTATTTTTGTCCAAAGAAACACATTTTTTTATTTCTTTTTCAGGAATTCCAATAGGAGCATTTTGTGGTGGTTGTCCAAATTTTATCGTTGAATTCTTGTTTTATTTTCAGGAATTCTATAAATTGACTTGATTATTGGACGTTAAAAAGGGATTTTGAATTTGATTTTAATCTGATTTAAAATTCTTGAATTTCGAGTTAGATTATTAATTTAAAATGATGTTTTAAGTATTCAAGTAACAGTTGTATAAACTTACAGAAAAAGTTACTTGAAACTATATAATTATTAAACTACAATTTGCAATAAATTGCGGTTGACGAGTTTTTAACTATTAAAAAACTCATGATAGTTATAACGACACTAATAGCTGATTTAGAGGTTAGGTTATGCATGGTTATATATATGGGACTAGAAAAAGCCGTGTAAAATTCAAATTAAGTAGCGTCTTTATTTTTATTTTAGAATATGAATATTGGAAATAAGTTTATTGTGAATATTGTTGAGACCTTGGATGTTGGTTCTAAAATTAACTGTATTATTGTTATGTTAA
Source organism: Andricus quercusramuli (assembly GCA_932178445.1). NCBI lineage: Eukaryota > Metazoa > Arthropoda > Insecta > Hymenoptera > Cynipidae > Andricus > Andricus quercusramuli. The sequence continues at coordinate 24,783 of CAKNXH010059954.1, read as the reverse complement.
ATATTTATAATTATTGCTAAAAATTTAGAATTTAAATTGCCAAAATTGATAACGTATCATTTACGGTATAACCTTAAAAATTCTCATTTGAAACATGAATTATTTATGAACGAGTTAGTTTATTAATTTAAAATGTGGTTTTTTCTAAACTTATAGAAAAAATTCCTTAACATTATGCAATTATTGAATTACATTTTGTAATAAATTATGGTTGATGAATTCTGGTTGAAACAAAAAACTCATGATAGTTATAACGTTACTAATAGTCGATTTATATGTTAGGTTATGCATGGTTAGATGTATATGACTAAAGAAAGACCGCGTAAAATTCAAATCAAGTTGTGTCTCTACTTTTATTTTGGAATGTGAATATTGGAAATAAGTTTATTGTAAATAGTGCTAAGACCTTGGATGTCTCGTCTAAAATTAACTGTATTATTGTCACGTTGAATATGTATCATCTCCAAAAGATTGCGTTTGTCTGAATTTGGTTCAGATTCAAGAATTAAAACATTATTAATATGAAAATCGAAAGTATGTGAGTATTTATAAGCTTTTTTTGCTAAAGCTGTATTTTGCAGATTATTATCAATCAATCTTTCATGTTCTCTATTTCTTAAATATAATGGTATACTAGTTTGGCCAATATAATTCTTTTTTTGCAAAATCCATTTTTTCCTCTTTCTATTTTATTTTTACTGCTTTCAAATAATATTTTATTGAATTTTTCTTCAACTGGAAAAACTAATTGGATGTTATATTCTTTGAAAGTTCTAAAAAGACATTCGTCATAACCGGCAGTATACGGTAAAACTATTAATTTTTTCTTTTCTGAGTTTGATTTTAAATTGTTATTAAATTGTTTATTTCAGTTATCCTTTTTGATTTTCTCATAACGCTCAGCGATTTTAATTTTTAATAATTCCAGTGGATAGCCTTTTTCTAGAAGAGTATTTTGTATTAAATCAAGGTTTTCCTTATGGTATTTTGCATCAGCTAATTTGATAGCTCTGTCTACTAATCCGTATAATACTCCGATTTTATGATGAATAGGATGACATGAATCATAGTTCAAAAAGCGTTCTGACCAAATTGATTTGCGGCACCAATTTGTTACAATTTTGTTGTTTTATATTGTGAGACTTAAGTCAAGAAAGTTTATTCTTTCATCTTTTGCCAACTCTATGATAAATTTTAATTTGTAATCTGCTTGGTTAAATCTTTGTAAAATATTGTTAATTTTGTCTTTTAAAATACATAAAAGATTGTCGTCGATGTATCTAAATAAAATATAATAGGATATTTAACTGATTTTAAGAATTTTGGTACAATATTTTCTATAACTAAGTTAGCTAGAGCTGCTGATATGGGTGATCCCATTGGTAGGCCGTAAATGTGTTGATGATATTAATCATTTGGAATACAAATTTTGTTTATTTTATTTTTTAAATCCCAACTATCTTTTGTGTGTTTATTATTATGCCCAAAAATTTTTCGCAGAGATTTTGATAAAACTCCTGACAGATTATACAAAGGCGAACCTGGGAAAGATGTAATTCGTCCGAGCGGATAATTGTCTTTCTGAAGTTTTGGTAGTCCATAAAAACGTGGAGCTGTACCATTAGTACAATTAAGATAGTTGTAAGTGTTATCATTCATTATCATATTTTTTCCTGGAACTAGTTAAAAGTTCTTGTAATCTATTTAGAAATGTATTTGTAGGATATGCTTTAAGTATCTTGTATGTTGATTTATCATTTAATAATTGTAGAGCTTCATTGTTGTAGTCAGTTTTATTCAATATGACACTATTGTTGTTTTTATCAGCTGAGGTTATTATATCATTATTATTTTTCATAAATTCTTTTGTTTTATTAAATTGTTGACGTAAATTATAATATAACGCCAGTCCCAGCTTTGAGGGATACGAATGAGGAATGACGTCATAAAATTCTGGACTTACCCTTTCGTGTGTTGAGCGCAAGACACCCCTTCCGGGTGTTGTCCGACAGGAACAAAATCAAGTTCTTAAAAATTCTTAATTCATCTAGAATAACTCGGAAAAGGGAAAGAAGAAAATAATTGCCCTGACTCAGGGTAGAGGGCTTTCGTGAGGGACAGAAACGCTCAAACCATCTTTTAAGTTTAAAGAAATATATAAGTGGCTTTATTGGTAGTAAAACAAATTGAAATTACACCAGAGCTTCGTTATATGCTCAATCTCGGGGGTTGCCTGAACATGGCCTTGTGCATATATCGCCAGCAGCGAAACGTAAACAGGCAGGGCCGCCTAAACCGTTTCCATGACATTGCGCAATCTACTTGACTGCAGAGTAATGCAGTGCGTCCCTTCATAGGCGGAGTCGCAACCGTCTCTCACCCTGCCCCCTGAGAAACTGTGGGCACGAGCAATTCTAGGAATTGCTAATATCGCCTGCATTCGCGCGAACATATAACGAAGCTCTGGTGTAATAGTGAGTATGACAGTTGTTTGCCTGAAGGGCGGAGATTTATGATATTGTTACGTATTCCTCGAACAAGTTATACAACCCGCCATTGTATCGTCAACAGACGCTGACCTCGAGAAAAGAGACAACACGGAAAAAGCTTAACTTAAATAAAACTAAACGGGATCAACATTACGCGAAAATTATGCTTACAACTAAGAAAATAAAGAGAAAGAAAACACCGCACAATGTATACCGACTCACTCAAAACTAAATAAACCGAAACATCTTAAAACTAAAACAAAATCCAAATCAGACTCAGAGTAACAAAAAAAACTAGAGGTACAGACTGACGCCTACCTTGCTCCCTTTAGAGAGAAAACCGAGGTCCTTTATCCAGAAAAGTGAGGTACTTTGGTAGAAACCAATGGCTTCCCTTCCAAAAAAACATAGTCGACAAGGCAACAGCTGTGTTCTCCAGGAACGACCAACACGAACTGATTTCTTGGCGTCCTTTTGCCGGCTTCCCGCTCGTCTACCTCGCTCCCCGATCAGGTCCAGTAGGTGCTGCCCCCTTGTCGATCCATGCCCAGCTCTCATCGGTAGAATAGATTTCTTCCTTAGCACCTTTGGAGATCGCGCGTGAATCATTACCTCGTGTCCGGTGTCCCGGTAGTAACAAAGATGGCCGCCCGTGTGTAATGACAGGTGCCGAGCCGGTTGTGATTTCGACACTCTGCGGTTGTAGTAAATAGTGATTCAATCCCGGGTGACATGAATTGAATCTCGGGTTGACGTGCGTGGTGAAGTGGACCGTGTGTATGGTGTGGTGGCAGTGCCCCGTTGTTAAATCAACCTGTGGGTGACGATTGTGAAAGGCCTCCTTCCTTCCCTTGTTGGTATTTTTGGCGACGAGAGGGAAACACCAAAGTTTTTCTTCTAATTGAGAGAGAGAGACTCTCTAGTCTCTCAAGGAAACAAAGGTGGGACGTCAAGTGCCCTAATACATAAGTGACCTAGCCCTAACCTAAATTAAAGTGTACATTGTACCTACGGGTAACGTCCCTTTCATACAAAAGAAAATAATTTATAGAAATTCTTTTACTTCACACTCATACACATACTACGCTCCCAGACTCATTGCTTAAATAGTAGAATTTGAGTTCGTGCTGGCCTTGGAAAGTATCGCGATTATTTTTAAATAATTTATGTATAAAGTAAGGGGAGGATCCTCTACAGGTGGTAAGCCACCTCGTTACAATAATTATTAACAGTAAAATTGTTAATATTATGTATCCAATTTTAAGTCCAGTAAACGATATCACTTCTTACTAAATTTCTTAAATCTGGTGTTATGTTTTTCATATTATATTCAACATTAGTTATTAATTTTGCTATAGGAAAATTTTTTTTATTATATGGTAGAGCGAAATTTCCGCCCAGACTAATTATTTCTTTTAATTATTTCCAATATTCACATTCTAAAATAAAAATGAAGACGCAACTTAATTTGAATTTTACGCGGCTTTTTACATTCTCATCATAATGAGAAGGTATTGGTTTTATGTGAAAAATGTCTTTCGCGGATTCCATCAAATGTCGACGTTTTGAGACCCCCTGAGTCAGAAAAAATAGTTTTTACGTCGGTGTATGTCTGTCTTTGTCGTCGTTGTCGTTGTAGTCTGTAAACACGATAACATTTGAAAAAATTATCAGATTGGATTGCCCCTTGGCACACTTCACAAGAGTGTGAGAAGAAAGGACGAGTTCGCCAGCTAGCTATTTTGGACAAAATTTCAAAAAGTTAGAGCACGAAGCGCGAGATGAATACCTAATCAAGCATAACCTAACCTTTAAATCAGCTATTAGTATCGTTATAACTATCATGAGTTTTCGAATAGACCAAAAAACTCGTCAACCCGAGGGGCTATTCACTGAGTTGAAATGAGTGAAAGAGTTCATGATTTTCGAAGAGTACGTAATCTTGAGTCTGAGTTGATATGAGTGAAGAGAATCGAGTCAGAGTTGGTGAGAATCGTCGAGAATCGAAGAGAATCGAAGAGAATACGGATGAATTGGAAGAATACGCGAAGATCAGGAAGAGTACAAAATGAGTTGAAAGAATATTGAAAGAGTTCAAAGGAATTGCCGACACGGGGAATATCAGATGATTTTTCGGTGAATCCGCATAAATGAAAAATAATTCATATGAATCACTCATTTTTATTTTATACATACATAACACTTATAATAAACTTCGACGTATAAAAACTTTCTTTGAAATTAAATGCATGTATACAAAATACATATATTATATGTATCATATACACGGAAAAAATAAGTTCTGGAAACTTCACTTGACTAGTCAACCATTCTAGGATAGGCCACTTTTTTTTAGAATCTCGTATAATTTTGATTAAAGAACCGCAGACTTCATCGAAAAAGTGAAAAAATTCATCGAATTATTGGAAGACAATCTAGGAACATCAGTTTTCGAATTTTTATTCAGCAGATTTTGACAAAGTTCAAGGCAAACATTCAATTGTTCATAAAAAGTTCTCCAGATTCCAAACGATTTGGAATACAATAACTCTAGCACAGAAACGAATAACTGATGTATAAGTTGTCGAAGAATTCGTTGACTGTCTTCTACATATCTATATATTCACAATGTACGGTCAAATTGGATGCTCAGGTGAAATGGTATATGTATCAGTCCGAATGGAGTCGCGGTCACCGGCAATGAACAAATGAGCGCGGATTTAAATTTGACTTTCCACTGACATTTGTGCAAAACATTCAATGTGTTAAGTTAGCCGTGGGGTCTAGTGGTTAGGGATAAGTTGCGTTCGATAGGTGTTAGGTAGTTCGAATCCCGCTGCAATATTTCTTTCGATTTTTCATAGGTTCATACTGTTTTCTAAAAACTCGTTAGGAGTCATCGAAAGTTTCATTGACTGACTTCGAAGCATTAGTGTATCAGTGTTTCAAGAACTCTATTCCTCTGGTCTTCACATTTTCATTGAAATTATTCTGTACTTTCGACAACTCTTTCTACTTTTTAAACATTTATCAATCAAGGTTTGTAAGACGATTCTTCCAATTTATGACATACGTTTAACCCTATCCTAGAGTGGTTGACTCGGTCATTCAAAATTTCAACAACTAATTTTTTCCGTGTATGACACATAAGCAGCACGTCACATTGTAAAATAAATATCAGAACCCTATAAAATTCCGTTCAATGGACAAAATATTTTTCCAGTTAAAAGGTGGCAATACAGAGGTAGATAACCCATATTTTTAACTAAACAAAGGTTCACTGCATAAAAATTCTTCAAAGATGGAATAAACTTCGTGGGAAAATGTTTGTTTCGAAATAGAATTTTTTGATACAATAAGGAAGGAAAAAAATGGCAATACACTTTAGTTTAAATTTCAACTTCGTAGTACATATTTCTTAAACCTTCTCGCACTAATAGTTATAGAACTTATTATCGTTCATTGCGCAAAAAATAAATTTTAATTTTCTTCGGATTTTTAGAAAAATATTTCTGTCATGCTGCTTTCGTAACGCGATCTTGAATTTGGATTCTGTTTGACCAAAGTACGTTTTGTATATCAAACTTTTCTTTTATCCACATTCAGCATACCCATATGTCGTAATAATCAATTTTCGATTCGCAAAAGTGAATTCATTGGATATGAAGTTAATAATTAGACAAAAAATGTATTTCTCAATACTATAGATTTAATAAGAAACATTTTTTCTGATCAAATGTAACGATAAAAAATTTATGTTTTCAAAACATCTTTTCATCTCAAATGTAAAGATAATTCAGTGCATAAAAAATGTATTCAAATATTTATTTTCAAGGTGTCTAGCGACCTTGACACAAATCCAGTTTTTATTATTTTAACAATTTTGGTCGATTTAGAAAAGTTGAAGTTTCATCATTTCAATTTTAAATTCTTCTCTGGTTGAATATGTAACTACTTCGTTAAAAATAAATTCATCTTTTTTTTTGGTAAAAATTCAACTATTTGGTTGAAAATTGATAATTTGCATTCAAAAATTAAACTATTTGTTTGAAAATTGATTTACTTTGTGGGAATACTATTCAATTTTTGGTTGCAAATTATTTTTTTTTTTAGTTCAAAATTCAACTATTTAGTTGAAAATTTGCCTTCTTTATATTTAAATTCAACTATTTCGTTAAAAATTCGGAATGGGGTCAACTTTGCACGTAGCAACTTTGCACGTGCCCAACTGTGCACGTCGATGGTCAGACGGACAACTGTGCACGTCGTTGGTCAGACGGACAACTGTGCACGTGCCATCTGTGCACGTGCACAGTTGTCCAAGTACCATCTGTGCACGTGCACAGTTGTCCAAATGACAACTGTACACGTCGAAATTTAGACGTGCACAGATGGACTCCTGTGCACTTTAACGTGCACAGATGTCACTTTCCTAACTGTGCACGTGCACAGATGTCACTTGTCCAATTGTGCACGTGCACAGATGTCCCTTGCCTAACTGTGCACGTGCACAGATGTCACTTGCCCAACTGTGCACGTGCACAGATGTCCCTTTCCCAACTGTGAACGTGCACAGATGTCACTTGCCCAACTGTGCACGTTTATGTCGTTACGTAAGGGTTTATACGAGGGTGATCCTCTGTATCTATGTATAATAAATTTTTACCAGTTAAAATTATTAAATCCTGGTGGAATGGAGCGTATCAACTTTCTTAATGTTAGTTTGAAAATATTTCAAATATTATTTTTAAGAAATTATTCTTTTCAAATTATTAAAGATATATGAAAATCTCTCTTTGTTCGACCTGAATGCCTCCAATTTGCTGAATGCCTTGCTTTCTCTGAATTTCTTCAATTCTCTGAATTCCTGGAAATCTGTGAATTCTTCGAATTTTCTGAATTC
>CAKNXH010059954.1:0-17381 GCA_932178445.1 Andricus quercusramuli | reverse complement strand
ATTTTCTGAATTCTTTGAATTCTCTGAATTCCTTGAACTCTCTGAATTACTTAAATTCTCTGAATTCCTTGAATTCTCTTAACTCCTTGAATTCTCTGAATCCTTGAGTTCTCAGAATCCTTGAATTCTCTGAATTCCTTGAACTCTCTGAATTACTTAAATTCTCTGAATTCCTTGAATTCTCTGAATTCCTTGTATTCTCTGAATTCTCGGCATCCTCTCAATTATCTGAATCCATGAATTTTGTGAATTCCTTGTATTCTCTGAATCCTTGAATTGACTGAATTCTTCGAATTTTCAGAATTCTCAGAATTCTTTGAATTTTCTGAATTCTTTGACTTCTCTGAATCCTTTAACTCTCTGAATTCCTTGAATTCTGTGAATTCTTCGGATTCTCTGAATTCTCTGAATTCCTTTAATTCTCTGAATTCCTTCAATTCGCTGAATGCCTCCAATTCGCTAAATGCCTTGCTTCCTCTGAATTCCTTGAATTCGTTAAATTTGTTGAATTCTCTGAATTCCTTGAATTTGTTGAATTCGTTGAATTCCTTGAATTCGCTGAATTTCTAGAATTCGCGGAATGCATTTAAATTTGCTGAATGTCTAGAATTCTCTGAATTTCTTGAATTCTCGCAATTCCCTGAATTATCTGAATAACCTGAATTCTCTGAATTCCCTGAATTCTCTGAATTCCTTGAACTCTCTGCATTACTTAAGTACAACCCTTACGTAAGGAGATAAACGTGCACAGTTGGGCAAGTGACATCCGTGCACGTGCACAGTTGGGAAAGGGACATCTGTGCACGTGCACAGTTGGGCAAGTGACATATGTGCACGTGCACAGTTCGGCAAGGGGCATCTGTGCACGTGCACAGTTGGGCAAGTGTCATCTGTGCACGTGCACAGTTAGGAAAGTGACATCTGTGCACGGCAAAGTGCACAAGAGTCCATCTGTGCACGTCTAAATTTCGACGTGCACAGTTGTCCAAGTACCATCTTTGCACGTGCACAGTTGTCCAAGTGACAACTGTGCACGTCTAAATTTCGACGTGCACAGTTGTCCAAGTACCACCTGTGCACGTGCACAGTTGTCCAAATGACAACTGTACACGTCGAAATTTCGACGTGCACAGATGGGCTCCTGTGGTCATGGACGTGCACAGATGGACGTGCACAGTTGTCCGTCCGGCCATCGACGTGCACAGTTGGGCACGTGCAAAGTTGCTACGTGCAAAGTTGTCCGTCACCCTAAAAATTCGTGTATTTTTTGGTAGAAAATTAATCTTTTTATTTGAAAATTAATATTGTTTAAAAATTCATATCTTTGGTTGAAAATTCAAGTGTTCCAGTAAAGTATTCATCGTTTTAGTTGAAAATCCATATTTTTGGTTTAAAATTCAACTGTTTCAGTTGAAGATTCATAATTTGATTTGAAAATTCATCACTCGGGTTGAAAGTTGAACTACTTGGTTGAAAATCCGTTTTTTTTGGTTGAAAATTAATTTTTCCAACTGAAAGTTTGACTTCCATTTTTTGCAAAAAATGAATATTTTTTACTGGAAAATTTCAGTTTTTTTTTCTCTGTTCTCTGTTATTGGTTTAAAGGATGTTTAGAATGAACGTCATGAATTAAAATAAATATTTGCATTTTTTCTGGAAATATGAATATGGTACTTTTAGTTGACCGGGAAAATTGAAAAACTTGACCGGGAAAAACCGGGAAATGACCGGAAATTAGAAATCATCCGCTGAGTCACCACCCTGATATTGTGAATAATTCTATAAGTTTTTTAATTCGTTTCCGCTAATATAGAATGTTAAAGTAAACATTTTTGTGATATTCAACTTACAAATTATAAAAATTATAAGTTGAAAATTTGGATGTTAATTCAGTTTCAGAATTAGAATGAGCCATGGCCATATAACGGATTTTCTAAGGGTTTCACTACTCGGTTTTTTAGTGTACATCAGATTACAAAACATTACTAAAGATTTCAAAAGGTTTCAAAATATTTCAAAGATTTTGAACATTTTACAAGGATTCCACAGATTCCAAAGATTTGAAACAGTTTACAGTACACCAGATTTCTAGGATTTTAAAATATTTCGAAGCTTTTAAACGATTTCAAAAGGTTTAAGAACATTTTAGAAGATTTGAAAATATTTCACTAAGATTTCAAATAATTCACTGATTTCAAGGAATAGAAAAGATTTCACAAAAAAGATTTAAGAAAAAATGCACTAATATTTGAAAAGATTTCACAAAGATTTTAAAGATTTCACGGAAAATTCCCACAGATTTCGAACATTTCCAAAAATCTTAAAACTTTCAAAAGATTTCAAAGGTTTTAAGGATAATAGAAAAGTTATAGTAAACTAGATTTCTAAGATTTCAAAAGATTTCACACAGATTACAAATATTTTAATGATTTTAAATGAATACGAAAGATTTTAGAAAGATTTCATACAAATTTTATGAAGACATCAAAATAATACAAGAATTGCAAAGATTTCGAAACATTTTAAAGATTTTAAACGATTTCAAAGATTCCGATGACTTAAAACGAATACAAAAGATTTCACAAACGAAGATTAAAGAAAGCTTCCACAAATATTTCAAAGATTTCATAAAAATTTCAAAAAAATTTAAAGATTTCAAGGATTTTAAAGTTTTTGAAGATTTCAAATATTTTACAAAAATTTGAAAAGATTCAAAAAAATTTCACAGAAATCTCAAGATTTCACAATGATTTTAAGTATTTCGAGAGATTTTAACGAATTCACAAAGATTGCAAGGTTTTTAAAGACGACGTATGTTCGCAAAAAATTAAGAATTTGTTTATTAATGGTTCTGCCTTCTTTAGAAATTATTGACAAATAAAAAATGAAATGGCTCATTTTTTACACGTATAACAAACTCTTATTTCATTATTCGATGTAAAAAAAAGAAGACCTGGAAAAACTTGACTTCTTGACCTGGGAAACCTGGAAAATACTTTGAATTTCGTTCCTAAGAATCGCTGGACACCCTGATTTTGAATAAATGCAATTCTCTGTCTCTTCTAATGTGATTATTACCTAATTATCAATTAGAATCTCCTTCATTAAGCGTAAAATAAAAATATCAGCAAGTCAAACAGTAACTGAATACTCAGAAGTTCGAAAGAGTTCAGCGAGAGTTCCTAAGAGTACAAGTGACCGCGCTGACTTTACAGTGACCAACGCTGAGTCGAGAACAGTTGAGAAGAGTTGGGAAGAACTTACGTGATTCTCCCTGAGTTAGCGCGATTCCTTAAGATTCGGAAAAATTTCTCATGATCTGGCCGGAACATAAGAAATTTCATTTGACCTGTTTTGAGTGAAGAATGACTTTTAACTCATTTCAACTCAGTGAATAGCCCCTCGCGTCAACCGCAATTTATTGCAAAATGTGGTTCAATAATTATATAGTCTCAAGGAACTTTTCCTATAAGTTTATAAAACTGTTACTTAATTACTTGAAACAACATTTTAAATTAATAATCAAACTCGTTCATGAATAATAATTTATGTTTCGGATGAGATTTTTAAGGTTATAACGTAAATGATACGTTTTTACAATTTTTGCATTTTAAAATTTAACAAATTTAACAAAAGAGCTAGCATTTTACAAAGCTGCGGAGCAAGCTGCCGAGACCCTTGGCCTGAATTTCAACATCAGAAGTGAGGAAAGTGCATTACTCCATCTAGATGCTTCACGTCTAAAAGCCAAAGTAAAGAAAGCAGAGGTTAGTAAATTTCACCAAGAGCTACTCGACAAGCATATGCACGGAAACTTTCACAGAAATGTAGAAAAACAGTCCTTGTCAAAGGAGCAAACTTTTGCTTTTCTCAAATCATCAGGGCTCAATTCAGGTACAGAGGGCTTCATTTTCGCATGCCAGGACGGTGTAATCTTCACCTTAGCATACCGTGACTGCATTTTATGTCAAGAAGTTCCCATTGATAGGTGCAGAGCGTGTCATGCACACGCTGAGTACCTAGAACACATACTATCGGGGTGTCCGACCCACGCAGGAACAACGTATATCTATAGACATAATGCGGCCCCGAACGCTCCAAGGGATATAGAGTCAATTGTCCGAAACGAGAAGTGCCAGATTTTCTGGAACTACGATTTTCGGGCAGCAGTCTCCGTTGCGCACTCGAGGCCTGACATTGTTCTCCAAGACTTCGAGAAACGAACGATATTCGTGATCGAGTTCTCGGCTTCGTCCGAATACAACACCACTGCAAAGGAGAAAGAAAAAGAGGAGAGGTATCAAGACCTTAAAAGAGAGCTGCAACGACTGTACCCAAAATATTTGGTGCGAGTAATTGTCCTTGTGATAGGTGCTCTCGGAAGTGCTAAATTATCACTGATTTGTAACCTTAAAGCCATACCCGCATGCCAAAAATATGCCAAGGCACTTGCGAGATGGATGCAGAAAGCTGTCATCCTTGGGCCGCTTCGTGTCCTCAAGACACACGAGGTATTCACCGGCCTGTCGTTGTGATTTCGTCGTGCCCTGTGATCACCCATCTCACGGATGTGAGACGTGACCATAGGTGTATTTTACCGCGGTTCTACTGGGGGCCATTGACATTTTTTTTTAGATGGCAGTTGCTCTTAGTGGTTACCCTGCGATGGTTGTTTAACTTTTTTTTTAACGATATATATTGCAACCTCCGGCTTTCTTACCTTGTTAATTATTATATTAATTAACTATAATTATCATCTGCGGCTTAGGGCCGGGTTGACCGTTCTCGTTAATTGAACTAATTAACTAGGGTAAGTTTGGGTATTACCGTGGATGCTCCTATTATTGCGGTGTCAGAGATAAATAATTATTTATAATGTTTTGAATGTATATAATGCTTTGAAACAATTCAGAATATTATTATGTGATATATTTTTAATTATTATCAATAAAAAAAACTGCATTTACTATGTTTTTAACTAATTTGTTGCAATTTGAATCTCCTATTACTTCGTATTTGGCACACGACTTGCATTGTTGCATGTTTTACCGCGGCTTTTCAGACGTCAACAGGCGCTATATCATAACCTCAAAACTATCCTTACTTAGACGCCCGTGCGATAATGCCTGTCAGTGTCTCAGTGTGTCTTTCATCTCAGTGATTTTTAATCCATGTTATCAAAAATATAAAACATAATTACAAGCTTTAAATCTCCTAAATTATCAGTAACTTCACTCAAATAAAATAGCTGTATTACCAGCGCAGTAATTGGGTTACCACGGTAGTTGGCGCGCGGTAATTCATGCAGCCCGCGGTTATATCTACATGGAACATTTTTTTCAGATTCGCATTTTTCTCGTAAATCTAATTTATTTTCACGTTTTAACGACTGAATTATATTGATTAAATACCAAATATTGCTTAACAAATTTATGCGTAACGAATTTCCCATTCAAACACTTGTTTTCCATCTTCAAAAGTCGTCTTGATTTTTTTCCCGCTGTAATACCCACACTTACCCTATGCTTTATGTCTAAGAGAAGTAAATAAAGGGGATTCTTTTGGAGAAAAGACAAGATTCTATTTCCATTTACAAACTTGTTTTTATTCAGTAATCCCTGAGCTAAGCTATTTGTACAATCAGGTTTCTAGTTCCTAGTCTAAATCATTAAAATTACGGGTCCTAAAAACGCAAAGAAAGGCACTAATCTCACGCTCGAGATTGTGCGTGGGAAATTAAACCTACAGAAATTGCCGTGCTCACTACACTTCGGGCAGTTGCTTTTATTTGCGGCTAATGGCTAACTTTATTTTTTTAAAAAGACAGTGTAAGGCTCAACGGGCCTTCTAAAACTCTAATAAGATCTAATTAAATTTTTGTTTATGCTTAACGAAGGTTATCTATATTCGTAGAGTATTTTGAAAGTATACTACAAGATAATAGGGCTTCCGTTTCCAGTACCGATAGAGGTTACATGGTGTTTTACGAGTGCAATCATTTTTTGGCAGGGAAGAAGTGAAAAGTTGAGTGAGTACGGTGAGGGTGTGGTGAGTAAGGGGATTGGAGTGGAAGTGCAAGTGTGAATGAAGGGAGCGGTAGAAAGTGCGAATTTATTCAAAAAAGATAAAAATTGACGGAAGGTGATTTTTAGGTTAGGTTCGTTTCGGCAAGATACGGGGATTTTTGGAAGAGGGTAGGAGTTCGAAGGGTGTGAAGGGAGAAGGAGTAGAGGTGGCCGCACATTGCCAAAAAAAAACAGGATAAGAGGGTGAGTTTTGAGTAAGTTTTTTAAAGTTTGGGATTGTATTAGAAAGTGACGAGGGGAAGGGTGGTGACAGGAGAGAGGGAGTTGAGACAACGGTCGGTTAACACGGCACAGCAACATGACGGTTACGCAAAGTCCACAGCGCGTTTCCAGAAGACAGAGCGAATCGGATGAGAAGAGTGAAGCGAGTAGAGATAGCGGTAAAGAGAGAGAGGGTAGCATCGTAGACGAGGCAAGCGGTGAGGAGAGCGCAGGTGAAACGATTGCTACGCCTTTGAACCCTGTGGCAATGACAGAGTCAAGTCGAGGAAGGGATCATAGGCGCGGGACTCGCGGGAGGCCCACCAATTTAGAAAGATACAGATCAAGGAGTTCGGGGTCGAGAGAGCTATTACATAGGTGGCAACAGTCGGCAAACGCGATTAGCAGCGAGAGCGTGAATAGCGAAGGGGAGAAAGCGGGACACGATAGAAGGAAAAGAGAAAGGGTGGGCGAAGACGCGGAGATGGGCAATGAAATTAAAAAAGTTAAGACGAAAAAAAGAACACCGGATAGAGATAGGGATGAAGGGAATATGCTGGGCAAATTAGAAGCTCTTATAAAGCGATTTAGAGAGGAGACTTGCGGAAGATTGGAAGAGACATGCGAGAGACTGAATGATATGCAGCGGCAAGGGGAGGAGGTAAAAGACGAAGTAAGAAAAGTGAGACAAAAGTGGGAAGAATGGGACGCATTATGGAAAGGAGAGAAAGAGAAGGTATGGAACAAATTGGAAAGCATAGAAAATAGACAGAGAGAGAATGAGGAGGATAGACAAAGGGATATGAAATTGTTAGAAGAAAGAGTGAGCAAGCTAGACCTAAGGAATGATCATAAAGTGGAAGAGAAAGGGAGCTTGGAAGAAGTGAGAGAGTGTGAGGGGGTAATGCATGGGCAGAATGAAAGGTGGCGCTTGAGACTGATCGAGATTGAAAGAAGAATGGAGGGGGAAGAGAGAGCAAAGAGGGAAAAGAATATAATAGTAAAGGGTTTGAAAGCGGACAGGGAAAAGGAAGGGGATGAGATTGGGAAGCTGATGAGAGACATCGGCGTGCAAGTCAGAGTAGAAGGGATAAAAAGACTAGGAGGGAAGGAAGAGGGGAAAGAATGTGTGTTTTTAGTGAAACTAGGAAGTGAGGGGGACAAGTATGAAGTAATGGAGAAGAAGAAGTTATTGAAAGGAAGAAAAGAAAGAATCGAAGATGATCTGACGTGGCGGGAAAGGAAAAGAAAGTGGATAATCGAGCGAAAGCATGGACCGAGAGGAGTAGAGGTAATAGGGTAAGGATCGGGAGAGATAGGATATGGGTAAACGGAGATATATGGATTTGGGACGATAAAGTAGAAGATCTGAGGTAGGGTAGGAAATGGGTTGTGAATAAAGGAGACCAGAGAGAGGAAAATGGGAATGCAAGTATCACGGGGGGTTTCAAAACGACAAAAGGACTTGAATGTAAGGAAGAAAGGTGAGAAATGCAAGAAGGGCGACGTGAAAGTTGCGTTCTGGAATGTTTCAGGACTAAAAAACAAGGACAAAGGATTTTGGGGAAATTCGCAGAAGTGGGATGTGATAATGATGAGTGAGACGTGGGTAGATGAGAAAGAATGGAAAGGCATGAAAAGAATATTACCGAAAGCATATGAGTGGAAGATGCAAGCAGCGAGAAAGGAGCATGTAAAAGGGAGAGGAATGGGTGACATGGTGTCAGGTGTAAGAAAGGAACTGGTGGTAGAGGAAAAAAGGGAGAGTACAGTGAAGAAAAGGATGAAACAATGGTTAGGAGAATAAAATTAGGAAAAGTTATGATGGATGTAGTATGTGTGTACAGAAGAAGAGGAGAAGAGGGAGGGTGGAGAACAATAAGGAAATGGACAGAAGAAAAAGGTGACAGGTTGGTCCTAATAAGGGGTTGACTTGAATGCATGGACCGGGGAACGAGGAGGAGAGGTATGGGATAGAGAAAAGGAGATGGCTTCTGGACTTGTTGGGAGAGGTGGGATGGTTCATTTGTAACGGCAATACCAAGGGGGATGAAGAAGGGGAATATACGTATGCGGGTATAGGGGACACCGTCATAGATTACATTCTGGCAGAAGAAAGAATAAGGAAGTTGATGGTTAAAATGGAAGTTGGCGACGTGATAGGCTCAGAACACTTCCCGGTGATTGCGACAATGAGAGGAGGTAGCCCAAAGTGGGGTAGGGGAAAGAGGGAAGGAAAGAGGGAAAATAAATTGAAAATGGGCTTTTGGGGGGAGGGAAAATTAAGAGAATTTGAAGAAAAAATAGAAAATGAGGAAATAGGAGGTTTGGAGGAGGAAGGAGTAGACAAGCTGCTAGAAAATCTTAAAGGAGTGATTGATAAAGTAAGGGAAGAGGTGAGACCCAGAGAAGAAGAGGGGTTTAGGAGAGGTTGGTGGGACGATGAATGCAGGGTAAGTGAAGAAAGGATGAAGGAAAGTGTAAGAAAATGGAGGAAAGGGGAAATGACAAAAGGAGAACTCAACAGGAGAAAGAGAGAGCACGAAAGAATGATAAAGGAGAAAAGACAGAAGGAAAAAGAAAGGTACATCAAAGAGGTAGAGAAAGCGG
The DNA here is from genome assembly GCA_932178445.1 of Andricus quercusramuli. Classification (NCBI taxonomy): domain Eukaryota; kingdom Metazoa; phylum Arthropoda; class Insecta; order Hymenoptera; family Cynipidae; genus Andricus; species Andricus quercusramuli. The sequence goes on along the minus strand of CAKNXH010059954.1, from coordinate 8,484 downwards.
TAAAGGAAGGGAGGGAATGGGAAGTGATAAACAAGGAAAGGGGAGGAAGGAAGGGCATAAATGAAGAAATAGGAATGAAAGAGTGGACGAAGCACTTCAAGGGGCTGTTAGGAGGTGTGGAAAATAGGGTGAAGGGAGAAGGAAGAAAAGCGGTAGAGCGAGACGAGGAAAGCGAAAACGAGATTAGTAGGGAAGAGGTAAATGAGGCAATTGTTCGGTTAAAAAGAAATAAGGCATCAGGGGAGGATGGTTTGGAAAATGAAGCACTGAAATATGTGGGAATAGGAGTGAAAGAAGAGATGTGGAAGATTTGCAATAAGGTATGGAAAGGAGAAGGGTGGCCGGAGGAATGGAAGACAGGGCTGGTAGTACCGCTGATTAAGAAAGGAGAGGGAAAAAGGGTAGATGAATATAGAGGGATCACACTTATGTCGGTGGGATATAAAATTTATGTGGATGGGAACCATAGATAACATCTACGTGCTCAACTATCTCGTCAATAGGAACCTAGGGCGAAAGAAAGGGAAACTAGTTGCACTCTTCGTCGATTTGAAGGCAGCATTTGACTCAGTTAACAGGAGGGTGTTATGGGCATCCATGAAAGAGAGGGGAGTAGACGAAGGATTAATAGAGAGGATAAAAGAGATATTCGTGGAAACTAAGATAAGGGTGAAGATAGGAGACAAGAAAGGAGAGGAATTCTGGACAGGAAGGGGGCTCAGGCAAGGGTGTCCGTTGAGCCCACTTCTGTTTAGTATTCTTCTGGCAGATTTGGAGGAGAAGTTGGAGAGGAAAGGAAAAGGAGGAACAACGCTAGGAACAGGCAAAGTGTACTTACTAGCATATGCAGATGATGTAGTGCTAGTCGCGGATGATGAAAGAGGTATGAATCTGTTGATGAGAGTGTTCGAAGAATATGTGAGAGAAAAGGGTTTGACGGTGAATGTGAACAAGACTAAGATGATGTGTTTCAGAAATAAAAGGGGAAGATTAGAGTATGAATGGAAGATAAATAGTGTGGTGGCAGAGTTGGTGGATGAGTTTTTCTACCTAGGATTTTGGTTCAAAACGAGAGGAGGAAGCGAATTGCAGATGAGAAAGAGATTAGAATGTGCGAGTAAAGTAATTGGACAAGTATGGGGTATAGGAAAAAGAAGGTTTAAGAATGACTGGAAGATGAGAGTATGGATGTTTGATGTCTTACTGTGGTCAGTATTAAGCTATGGAGTGGAAATTTGGGGATGGAAAGAGCATAAGAGAGTGGAAAGTTTGCAGGAGAGATTTTTGAGATGGGTTATGAGAGTGAGTTGGAGCTGCCCAGGTTATATGCTGAGGGAAGAAATAGGTCGAGAAAAAATGGTGGTGAGGCAAGTGAAAAGAGCATGGAACTTCGAAGAGAAACTAAGAAGGGGAGAAGGAAGCAAAATTGCACAAGCGTGTGCCCGGGAGGTTATGGATAAAGAGAGGAGGGGCAACGTGGGGCGTTCAAAATGGGAGGAAGAGAGGAATGTAATGAGGTTTGAGTGGGGTATGCAAGTTAGGGGTAGAGAGTGGGAGGAAATACAGGAAGATATTAAGGCAAGGCAAGAAGAGGAAAGATGGGAAAAAATCGTTGATTCAAGGTACAACAGCTGGTATAAAATGGTGAAGAGGCAGGGGGAACCAGAGTACCTTCAAAAGATTAAAAAGGAAAGCAAATGGAGTAGAGTGATAAGATTCAGAATGGGCGAGGGTGTTAGAGCATGTAGGTACTGGATGAATGCTGAAGAGAATGTGTGCAGGGTATGTAAGTATGAGCAGCAAACGTGGGTGCATGTTTAAGAGAGGTGTACAAGTGACGAAGGGGGAGGGGAGAGTATAGAAGAGAGAATAAAATGGATTCTGAATGAAAATGGTCAGGGGGAGGAATGGATGAAGAAGCCGGAAGAGCTGAGAGAGAGAGCTGGTCCCATAGGGTAGGAAAAAGCCAAAAAATGACTCCTAAAGAAGGAGAATTACGAATTAGAGTTGCGGTTTAGAGTCAAATTATGAGATTGATAATAGTAAGAGGAAACGGAAGCCCAGAGCAAATTCGCAAGCGTTTAGAAATAAGAATAGTAATGTAAGACAATTTGTATAAAATAGTTAATAAGATAGTATAAGGCTTGTTTGTAAGAATACATGTAATGGTTATGTAAAGACTCTCAAACCCGTAAAAGGGAGAGAGTATAAACAAATAAAGATACTACAAGATAATATGAACTCACATAGTCCTAAATTTACATAGAAGTGAAAACTAAAATTAAATGATTATTCACACAATAGATTAACGCTAGATTTACGATAAAAGAAAAAGTGATGGTATCGAGAGGAATGGGTCTCGATATCTCACGTAAAACTAAAAACACACAGAATATAAAAGGCGACGATGTACTCTTTAGACCGAAAGAGTAAATCGGTTTAAACTGACGCTATTAATTTTCAAAAATAAACGCCTATGCTTTGGGTTCAATGACCTCTCTAAGAATTGTCTCTCGACAAACGCTAAGATTCTACCCGTGAAGGCAGATGTACTTGCCTTGATGCCAAGCCTCAAATAATAAATTTTTGGTTAATGCCTTCAATAATCATCGTTAGATTATAAAAGGGATTATCCGCAATTTGGCTGATTTACATCAAAACATTACACCTGACTTTATAGCCTGTCGCTCAGGCCTCACAGTCCTCGAGAAGCGAGGGAGTCGCTCGAGCACGTTCGGGTGCCCTCGCAGCTGTGGAATGTCGCAACTCAGGTAGCACCTATTCCTCTCAACTTGGGTGGAAGTGAGAAAGTGCGCGTCTCTGAGCGAAGCGAAATTTGAGATAAAATCTTGAGTTTTGACTCGTAAAATTTTGAGAGGATTCTACTAGAAGTATTCTCGTCAGAAGGCTAGCATTTGCTTGCGAGGATTTTACAATCTCTCAAAATCTCTCTCAAAAATGCAAATATTCGTTGAAGAGAATATGAATTTAATCGTCCAGATGATGCCCGATAATATATGCAGAGTCCCCTGGTGCAACCAGGTTATCCCTAAAAAATGCGGGTTTAATCTGACTATAATTTCCTAAGAAGGAAATCGCGAGAAAAACGCGCTCGATTGATGCCTAATAATATAGACAGGGTCCCCCGGTGCAACCAGGTTACCTCTCAAGAATGCAGGTATAAATCGAGTAAAACTTTCTCAATAGAAAGCACAATAAACGGCACGCTCATTTGATTCTTGATAATACAGACAGAGTCCCCCGGTGTAACCAGGTTGTCTCTCAAAAATGCAAGGATCAAATGAGAAATTTTATAAACGCGGCACAATCAAATAATCACATAAAAATGCACAAATAAAAACACAATAAAATGCACAGAGAAATCACACGCAAATGTCGCTCAGAGTCGCACACGAAAATCGCTTCGTCTAGCACAGCTAGGATCGCAATCGAAAATGCCATGAAATCCCCGGTCGGACCGAATATTGCAAAGCAGGCAGTAGTACAGCAATGAAAGGTTTCCCCTTCTGTCCGTACCACTAAAGATTTTTGACCCTATGATCTTTAACTGTGTTAGAGTAAAGATCAAAATAGAGTGAGCTTATCCGGTCGGGGCTCGCTTTTTATTTACTCTGCCCTCCCACGCTTACGTAGGATCGTGAGCCTGGGAGTTCTCGAATTTGCGCTTTAGCGTTTCTCCTGTGGGATACTACTTTTCAAAAGCATCACAGAGGAGAAAATACTATTGCCTATTTTCAGGAACCCCTCGTAACTCGCGGGTTACAACTGCCCCCCAAATTAAGAAGGAACAATTGCAAAATTAATTTTTCTGACGAATGCGCATATGAGACATAAAAGAAAGACATTGGACATAAGTGTGGGTTACCGCGCTACCGGCACCCGTTTGCTATAAATGCTGTACGAAACATATGAGCGATGAAGTTCACAAAAATTTTACATTTCACGAAATAACATTCTACTCACGTAATTGTGACTTCTCAATTTATAGCTGTGGCACCTCTCTGTATATCCTTCCTCTCAGGCCAATACGCAAATTCTCGTTCTCTTCCCTGCTGTGCGATACTTGTGCTTGCGTCTGGCATTTTCGGCTTTTCAGTCCGTAAATCGTTTGCGTGGTATTGACCCCTCTCTTTCTCAGTCTCAGTACCGCACAAAATGTAGACGTTTGTGGCTACCTGCTTCTTAATTTTGTAAGGCCCTTCATAGAGACTGAGAAACTTTGCCATGGCTCCCGTTGCCGCATTCGACACGTTGCAGGCCCGTGCCAATACCCACTCTCCGACTTCAAATGAAACGCCTTTTTTCTTTTTATTTAACCGTTCCAATCGTTTTTCTCGCTTTCTTTTTATACGATCTCTCAGTACCATCAATTGCTCGTTTCTATTGGCTTGTGGACATGCCGGTGTGTATGGTAAAAGGTCTTGCCACCATCTTCTTGGCTTTTGCCCCCACAAGGCTTCGTAGGGCGTCATTTCCGTTGTATCATGATGCGATTCATTGATGATTGTTTCAATGTTTTCAAGCTGTGAGTGCCACCCGCTGTGTCCGGTGGGAGGAAGGAGGGTCCTAAAAAGTCGAGCTAATTCTCGATTCACCCTTTCCACCATATTCGCCTGCGGATGACGAATGGATGTGAGCATCATTTGTATCCCCCTCCGTCTAATGCTTGCCGCCATTTGTGACTAGTGAACTGAGTGCCTCGGTCCGAAAGCACTTTTCTCGACCGTCCGATATTTTCGATGAACTCGTCCAGTTTCTTGATCGAGATGTCACCTGTTGCTTTTCTTACTGGATACAACTTTGTGTATTTCGAGAAAGCATCTATCATGACTAAAAGGTGTTCATATCCATATTTTGTTTTGGTTAATGGCCCGAAAAAATCTATGGATATAATTTCCAATGGTTCACTCGTAAGCACGGGTTCTTACAATGCTTGAGAGGCCTGTGTCGAGAGCTTGTTGCGCTGGCACGAGTCACATGTAGCGAGAATGTTTCTGGTTAATTTTGCCATTTTTGGTGCGTAGAAGGATTCTCGAATGATTTTATAAGTTTTTTCCGCTCCAGGATGAGCGTAGGCAGTGTGACATTCCCCTATTAATTTTTCTATCAAATTCTCGTGGAGTACAAATTCGGTATGTGGATCCATCGTAATGATAGAGTGTGTTATTTATAATTTTAAAACGGGTTGCATTTTCCTTTCGTTCCTTCGTCGTTTCCTGAGCCAGTTGTCGGATTTTTTTATACTCTTTCTGCTTCTCTGGTAGATTTCTTATCTCTCTTTCCATTTCTTGTGTCCATTGATGCGAGAGAGCGTTTATCACCACGCGTGTCTCACCGCGATTTTTCTTGTATGTGTCGCTGTCATGAATTCGGCTTAACACAGCTGCCACGATGTTCTCTTTACCTGGCAGGTGTTCTATTGTGATCTTGTGGTCCTGTATGGCCAAGATCCAGCGCGTGAGTCTTGCATTAACAAATTTGCAGGTGTTGATGAAGGTTAATGCTAGGTGATCGGTACGTATTGTGATTTCTGCGCCGTGCAGGTACGTCCGAAGTTTCTGCAAGACCCAGACTACCGTCAGCAGTTCCTTCTCGGTCGTGAAGTACGTCAGCTCTGGTACTTTTAATGTGCGACTTGCTAAGGTTATTATTTTTTTTCTTCTTGATCATTGAGCTGATATAGAACCGCTCAAGATAATAACCTTTTCTAGGATCTGGGAAATATAACATAATTGAAGTTCCAAAAAGTCCTTTTATTTGTTCGAAACTTTTTTGTGCTCCTTGATCCCATTTCCATGTTGCTCCTTTTCTTATCAGCTTGAGGAGAGGCACCGTTCCAGCTGCGTGCTCTTTACTAAATTTCGAATAAAAATTTATCAATCCCAGAAAACCGCGCAGTTGCTTTACATTTTTAGGTGCTGGAAAGTCCTGTATGTTTTTAATCTTCTTAGGATCGGGTTTCACACCGTCGGTAGTTAGAATAAATCCTAAGAATTTTGTTTCAGTCTTGAAAAAGTGTGATTTTGTCATGTTAAGTGTTAAATTATTCTTATTTAACCGACTTAAAATCTCTTCGAGATGCTTCAAGTGCATTTCATTTGACTCCGAGGTAATTAGTGTGTCGTCGACAAATGAAATGATCTGGTCCCCTAGTCCTTGTAAGGCGTGGTCGAGTCTGCGTACGAGAGCAGCCGTGCTCGTCTTGAGTCCAAACGGCACGACTCGAAATTCATAGCTACGCCCACGGTACTGAAATGCCGTGTATTTTCTGGAATCCGGATGCAAGGGGATTTGCCAAAAACTAATGGTCATATCCAGGTTTGACATAATACTCATTCCCTTGCATTTTTGAAATAAGACCTCTGCTGGTTCTGGACACTCCCAGTCCTCGATTAATATTTCATTTAACCGTCTAGCACCCAAGCAGAGCCTTATCGATCCATCCTTTTTTATTACAGGTACTACCGGGTTTATATAAGGACTGTTTGAGCGTTGAATGATTCCTAATTTAATCATTCGTTGTACTTCCTCTTCGACTTTTTCTCGATGGGCCATGGGAATGGGATAAATCCTGCCCACAAAAGGTTTTTCTTTTTGTATTTGAAGTGCATGCTGGTAATTAGTCAATAGGCCAGGCTCCCGACGAAATACTCTTCGGAGTTCCTTTTTGATCTCGTTCTCCTCCTCTTGTCCGCCATCGGTTTCGTAGTCATTAAAATTGGATGAATTAAGTGTGCATATATTTAATTCTCCATTTTGTTGCTCACTTCTTTCATCCTGCAATATTCTGATTGCTGAATGTCCCTGTAGGTAGGGGAAGATAAGCGTCTTCGTATCCAAGTCGATGTTGGTTCGGTGATCTTCTAGCACGTCGATCCCGATGATACATGTGAGAGAGGCGTAGCACGACCAAAAATGCGAGTTGGACAATTGCGTCAGGTAATTGCACGTCTGCATAGATTTGCCGTGTTAAACGCACAGCCTTGCCCCCCAGGGGTCCGGCTACTGCTACACCTGCTAACGGTAGGCACTTCGGGCAGTTGCTCTTATTTTTTCGGCTAATGGCCAACTTTATTTCTTTAAAAAAACAGTGTAAGGCTCAACGGGCCTTCTAAAACTCTAATAAGATCTAATTAAATTGTTTTTTATGCTTAACGAAGGTTATCTGTATTCGTAGAGTATTTTGAAAGTATACTACAATATAATATGAACTCACATAGTCCTAAATTTACATAGAAGTGAAAACTAAAATTAAATGATAATTCACACAATCGATTAACGCTAGATTTACAATAAAAGAAAGAATTATGGTATCGAAACGAACGGGTCTCGATATCTCACGTAAAACTAATAACACTCAGAATAGAAAACCCGACGATTTGATCTTTAGACCGAAAGAGTAAATCGGTTTAAACTGAACCAAACCTCAAATAATAAATTTTTGGTTAATGACTTCAATAATCATCGTTAGATTATGGAAGGATTATCCGCAATTTGGCTAATTGACATCAAAACATTACACCTGACTTTATAGCCTGTCGCTCAGGTCTCAGAGTCCTCGAGAAGTGAAGGAGTCACTCGAGCACGTTCGGGTGCCCTCGCAGCTGTGGAATGTCGCAACTCAGGTAGCCCCTATTCTTCTCAACTTGGGCGGAAGTCAGAAAGTGCGCTTCTCTGAGCGGAGCGAAGTCTGAGATAAAATCTTGAGTTTTGACTCGTACAATTTTGAGAAGATTCTACTAAAAGTATTCTCGTCAGAAGGCTAGCATTTGCTTGCGAGGATTTTACAATCAGGTAGAGAGATATAATCCCTCATCTGCTTGCAAATTGCTCACTACACAATTGCCAGACTGCCTATATAAATTATATTAGATAATACAGACAGGGTCCCCCGGCGCAACCAGGTTCTCTCTCGAAATTGCAAATACTCGTTAAAGAGAATATGAATTTAATCGTCCAGATGATGCCCGATAATATAGACAGAGTCCCCCGGTGCAACCAGGTTATCTCTCAAGAATACGGGTATAATCTAACTATGATTGCCTAAGAAGGAAATCGCGAGAAAAACGCGCTTGATTGATGCCTGATAATATAGACAGGATCCCCCGCTGCAACCAGGTTACCTCTCAAGAATGCAGGTATAAATCGAGTCCCCTGGTGTAACCAGGTTGTCTCTCAAAAATGCAAGGATCAAATGAGAAATTTTATGAACGCGGCACAATCAAATAATCACATAAAAATGGACAAATAAAAACATAATAAAATGCATGGAGAAAATACACGCAAATGTCGCACAGAGTCGCACACGAAAGTCGCTTCGTCTAGCACAGCTAGCATCGCAATCGAAAATTTCAAGGCAGGCAGTGGTACAGCAATGAAAGGTTTCCCCTTCTGTCCGTACCACCAAAGATTTTCAACCCTATGATCTTTAACTGTGTTAGAGTAAAGATCAAAATAGAGTGA